>JBBMEF010000022.1:6087273-6098671 GCA_037832685.1 Sicyos baderoa | reverse complement strand
TGGATGCAATTATGATACAAATGAAATAACGGGTGCGATTTCAGTCATAGCAAAATAGCGAAACAAAATTGAAAAAAAAAAGAAGGGCAAAGTTGGAAATTTAAAAGTAGCGTAGAAAAAACTGGTACAAATGAAATATTTTGAGAATTTTGCTATAAATGTAATACCCAAGCCAAAATCTGGTAGCTGGAGTAAATTCCCTATTATGTATCATTAATATGGTGTTATAAAAAAGTATGTAATAATATCGATTCTTATAGTTGCTATTTTTTCAAAAAAGTAATTATATTTATAATTTTTTAAATTTGATTAAATTGGTAAGTTTCCCTTAAATTAATCACCACAAACTCAATAAAGAAAAAGGATTATCGCTCGAGGAACTAATGAGCAAATACAATAAATTTAAAAAAAAAAAAAAAAAAAAAAAAAAAAATTACAACCAACAAATTATGAGATCTCTGTTTATTTTCTTAATGTAGGATCTTCAACATTTATAATTTTCACATGTTCTAATCTCATATAACATATCTATCATTCCCGGGTGATGATTCTAAAAATAAAATAAAAAGAAAGGTGATGTTATGATTTGTTGAAACCATATTTCCAAGCTAAACAACTCATATAATATCGGAAAGTAAAAAAAAAAAAAAGTTGAAAGATGAAAAGGAGAAGATATGACTATAAGATAGAATATTCTCATGTCTTCACTTCATTTTACCTTGTTATGAATGATGTGTTATGGCCTAAACCATTGCATTATTGTTGGGGGTGGTAATTCAAACTATATGGGGGAGGGGAGTTTTGAAGCCTATATAACTTGGCAATGAGCTTTGAAAGCATACCATTGATTGGAAGGTAGATTGGCTTTGGTCATGCTCTGCTAACTCTAATCCTTATTCAGATGCTTCATACAGTTTCTTAGAGCCTATACAACTCTGGTTATATCAGGGGGTTCCATGAGCTGTTTATCAGTGCCAGAAGGTAACAAATTTATAGAACTTTGCATAGGTTCGAACATCAAGAACAATCTTTCTTCAGCATCAATCCATTTAGCTTGGGGAGAGTTCTGATGTTGTCTGAGGGTATTTATACTGCAGCAAAGTAATTGATCAAGCAAGCCAATGCATTGGAGAAGCACTCGGGTTAGTCAAGGTTTCGGCGTTGGGTTAAATGAATGCTTATGCACTCTCTTCAATGGAGCTATAAGCATATGGTTTCTGCACATTAGCCACTTCCATCAATTCTCTAATCTTCAGAACATCATCCCACCTGTCTGAACCTGCATATGTGCTTGAAGAAAGAACATAATTCCCGCTATTACTAGGATCTAATTCAAGAAGCTTCTTTGACACAATCTCAGCCAAGACCACATTTCCATGAAGCTTGCAAGCACTTAACAGTGTTCTCCATATTACAACATCGGGAACCATCGGCATTTTCTGTATGAAGTCGTAGGCCTTGTCCAGATAGCCAGAGCGACTCAAAAGATCCACAACACATCCATAATGTTTCATTTCTGGTGCAAGTCCATATTTGTTTTCCATGGTTTCAAAATGCTCCAGTCCCTTGTCTACCAATCCCACATGAGCACAAGCTAGTAAAACCCCAACAAAAGTCCCATTAGTTGGGCAAATTCCTTCTTTCAACATTTGATCAAAGAGATTAAGAGCCAAATCGGCAGAACCATTCACAGCAAGACCTGAAATCATAGAAGTCCATGACACTGAGTCCTTATTTCTCATCTCATTAAAAACCTGCGATGCCTTCTCAACCACACCACACTTGCAATACATATCAATCAAAGAGTTTCCTACAAAAACGTCGGACTTGATGTTGTGCTTGCCAATGTAGTCATGAACTGCCTCTCCCACATCAAGTGAGCCCAGATGAGCACAAGCAGAAAGCACAGTTGCAACAGTTATTTCATCTGGTTTCACCATAGACACCATCATTTCTTGAAAAAGTTTCACTGCCTTAGTGTGTTGCTTAGCTTGAGAATATCCCGTGATCATGGAGGTCCATGAGATCACATCCCTTGAAGGCATATCATTAAAAATCTTCCTCGCAGCAACTAAATTCCCTACTTTTGCATACCCCATGATCATTGCATTCCACGACACTATATTTTTCTCTTTCATTCGATAAAACACTCCGCCAGCCAAATCCGCCATACCACGACGTCCATAAATATCTATCAAAGTATTCCCCAAGTAGACATCAACCACTACACCATTTTCATCAATGTACTTCACCAAATAGTCAGCCATTTCCCATTCACCCAAAAAGCTACAAGCCAAAATAACTTTCATCATTGTCAAAGAATCAGCCCTCATATTTACAGCCTGCATCTCCCTAAAAAGACCCAAAACCTCCTTAAATCCATTAAACTGACAAAACCCACAAATCAAAGAATTCCAAGAAACTACATCTCTTTCAGGCATTTCATCAAACACCTTCCGTGCACTACCCAACTCACCAAAACAAGCATACATATGAATCAAAGCATTAGAAACAAAAAGAAAGGAAACAAACCCAAGTTTCAGAGCATGAACATGAACCCTCTGGCCCTGCCCAACATCAGAAACTCTAGCACAAGCCTTGAATACAAATATGAAAGTCAAGTGATTCCCCTGCAATCCATCGCAATACATTCTGTTATAGAACTGAATTGCAACATAAGGCCGGTCGCTCTTAGATAGACCGTGGATCATGTGGTTCCACACCAGAAATGTGGGTCGCTGAATTTGGTCGAAAACGAAATGGGCTTTGCGCAAATGGGGTGGAGAAAGAGCATAATGCTTGAGAACTTGAGAGATGGAAGATGATGGGTCGGTGTGCATTAGGGTTCTTATAAGCTGGGCGTGAAGCTCCTTGATTGAATCATTTGAAGCTGTTTGTGAATTGGAGGCCTCAGTGAGGGTACTGAACTTGCGCCAAACTGATCTGGGGATTTTCATCACAGGTTTGTTTGAGTGGGCCAAACAGAAAGCAGCTTCGAAACACAAACAAAATCAACCAGCCTTTTGTTGCAATGCAATTGGATTCGAAACTAACACATCTTAGAAATATAGAAGATTATTACTCAATGACTCGATAGTGTCATTAGTTATTCGATTTGGTGTTAATTCATTTCAATTTTATGATTACGGGTTTGATTCATGTATGAAAGATAATTTAGAATGCTTTTATACTAATTTTTGAAAGAAAAAAAATTTGCAAATTGGTTTCAACCTAAGCTAGGTTTATTGTAAACATCCAAAAGTTAGAGCATATATATGCCCTATTGTAAACATCCAAAAGTTAGAACATATATATGCCCACTAGTTAAATGTACCAAAATGAGTCTAGCTTAATTCATCTTTTGATATATTAACAACTGTGAGATCTACCGAAGGGTCAGTGTCTGCAATGATTTTATTGTTTGGTTGTAAACCAGTTCAATAGAATAAAATATCAAGTTCCTCGACACTATCAAAATTTTGTCTTTTTTCCAATTCCTGAATCAAACCTCTCATCCTCCAAAATTTGCTTTCCTTTATCAAACAATTTATCTTCTGTCATGCACAACTCTATTCCATTTCTCATACCTCCAAAGCTTATGTTATGTTTATTATATATATATATATTCTTTTGTAACTTCTATGTGCACACATTATCTTATTGCATATCTTTTTCTTGATTAATATACATTTAAGAGAAACATGTGAATAACATGTTATGAAATTCATGGTTTTGGAACTATCCTAATTGGAACAAATATACATACATGAAGATAAGCTTGCCCAGTACAATTTTATAGAAAAAAATATATGGCTTCTTATTCATGGGGAATTTAGTCAGAATATTCTTTTACTTCAAATTTGTTTAATTCAATTTGTTGATGCTCAAGTGTAGTATTTATAGGACCCTTGTTATTTGTATGACACCATCAAACTTTGTTTATTAGCATCTGTAAATTAGAGATTATGAGTTTTTTTTTTTAGTTTATTTACAATATAATGCTTAGGAGGATAATTTTGAAATTTTTTAATTGTGGGTTGCTCAATAACTAAAAAGTAATGAGTTCTAGTAAAGAGAAAACATAGAAATTACCTTGAAACTGTTTGTTTTCCTTTTGTTATTTGTTTATTTCTGAATTTAGGTGGTGGAAGAAGTTTCGAATGTTGTTTTTTAGATTTTGTTTAATAATTATTATTATTTTTTAATTATATTTTTTTTTTTTAATTCTTTTTAATTATTATTCTTTTTTAGTAATATAGTGGGGAAGAAAATCAACAAATACTATTGATGACACAATTATTTTAAAATAATATGAGAGTCAAATACTAATTTTAAAACTTGAACCTGTAATTGTGGAATGAATTATGTGTGCTGATATAAGAATTATTTATAGTGGGGTAAGAATATATCATGATCGGAATGTTAGGCAAAGTTTAAAAAGCTAGCTTTTTTTCCCCTTTGAAACAAGTTGACATATTAGTTTAATTTATAGCCTTTTTCCCACTTAAAATCAAGTATAAAGATTAGCTAACAAATGTCTTATTGGATTTATTTTTAAATAATTCATTTTATTCTAATATCTTCTACATAAATGTAGAATATATAGTTTTCCATTCAAAATTTTAGAATGTACAGAGTACAATTTAAATTTAGGTTTAAACAGAAAAACAATAGATTTCTAACTTAGACCAACTTATAACAATATAGTAACAAGTTTAGTTTTAATTTATTTTATTTTATTTATTTATTTTTTTTTTTTAAGAATAAGAAAAGAGAATGGGAAGATTCTAATCCTACCATCACTGTTTAAATTTAACAATAACAATCATATCATAACTCTAGAATTGATAAATCAAAAATATGATTATGAAAAATTAAATTTATCATATTATTATATAAGCACGAGAATTATGTATTTTATCCTCAGCAATAAAGACAAGAGATTGATTTGACATACATCAAAACTTCAGCGTAGGTTTTGCGCTTAGATATCACTTTTAGAATAAAATATATTTAAATCATGTGTGCATCATATATAAAATAATGCTCAGCTATGTGGCTCAATATGAATCACAACTTAATTTTATTTATTTTATTTTTTTTTAATTTAAAATTAAATAAATTGTGACCTATATTAGGCCACATATATGGGTGTCATGTTATATATGATGCCCGGACATGATGTAAATATTTCTCATTTTAGAATAAGGTAATGAAAAAGTTCATTTGAAAAATTCATCCTCTTTTTTTTCCAAGTTTGAAAATGATGCCTTCATTGACTCCCCATGAGTACGCCTAGACAAGGCAACCCACACTTGGCTTTTGGATTTTTTTTTTTTTTTTTTTTTTGGCTTTTGGACCATATTTAAAGCACGCCAAACAAATTTTGAAAAAAGAGACTTCACAAGACACAAATGCAGAAGGCTTTTGGAGAATTTGGTGCTAATTTGGCCAAAAATAATCCTAATCTCAACCATTAATGGTTATTACAGATAACTATCTTACATATTACAATAATTGAAGGTGGGTGAGACTCGAATCTAAGACTTCTTAGTTATTAAGTTAAGTGTACATTGCTACCGATCTTGTTGACAAGAAAAAGCTATTAAAACAACAACAAAAGATAACATTAATTAAATATCAATTTCTTAGATTTCTTTTTATCAAATCACCGAAAAAATTGAACTCATAACACGAAGTTAATATTTTTTATTCGTAGTTGTTGGCTATTTCATTTAGTTCATAACTTTTAAATATTCATGAATTTTATTGTAGGGTATTTTAGTTAGACATTTTGGTTAAAAATGGAGGGTGTAAACAATGAAAAATGTATAAAATGTTTTGCCCATTTTAGTTTTTGGTCTTAGTGATCTTAAAAATGGGAGGGGCTCAATAATTTTAACCGTTTGTTTGTCTTGCAATCTTAGTTATTTTATTTATCTTTTCCACCATTACTCAAACAAAATCGCTATCAATTCTATTTTTCTGCATGAACAAGGATGCAAAATAATTATTAAAAAAAGAAGTTATAAACCAAATTTTAAGTTTTTTTTTTAATATATATTAAGGAAAGAGGGATAAATACTATTTCACCACTGACCCATTTGATAATTTTAAGTACTTAAATCCCTTGATTTCTAGAAAAAATAAATATTTGAACTTTTTTATTCATGAAATTACTCAAGACCTAATATCAAAATGGTCAAAACATTTGATAACTTCCTCAATGTCTAAACCCTCTAATTTATAACTAAAGTGCCTAACAAATTTACTATATATTTACTAAAATACCCTTGCTATAAATCATATAAAACTAATGAATGTAAATTTGAGTAATGTTCAATTTATTATTTCATCATAAAAAAAATCCAAAAAAATAAAAAATCATCTCCACATAGTTAATGCTAGTGCACATTTTATTTTATTTTTTTGTATTCCTAACATAGTATTAATATAAAAAAATGAAACTTATCATTTTAGTCAAATTTTTAAAAAGAATTATAACTATAATCATTTTTTATAAAAAAAAAATATCAACTATAATTATTGTATTATTGAGAAATGTCATATAAATTTTTTGTATTAATAATACATAATACTATATTAATAAGTACTTATAATACAATATTAAAACGTATTAATAATTATGTGTATAGATACTTTAAAATTTCATTCAATTTATAATATTTTTTAGAATAGTTCATCAAATACAATTTTTTTAAAAAGAATTGTTTTTTTTTTAATTCAACAAGTGTGAAAGGGAGGATTCCAAAATGAAACCTATTGGTTATTATATTAAACCACGTGTAATGATCTTGTTAACAATTTTTTCAAAAAAAGAAAAAGTAGAAAAAGAAAAGAACTTGTTGTTGACAAATTGCCATTTATATAAAGGAAGGGACTATTTTCGACTTTCAAATTATTGGAGATGTATATATATATTTTTTGAAATTAAATTATTGGAGATATTGATTTTAAAGAAATGGTGAGATTAATTTTAGACTCCCTCGAGGCAATCGTGTGAGCTGCCGTGGAAAATTTTGCAATTTGTTGGATTATTATGTGATTATAGCATGCATACGACTTAACCAATTAATATATGAATTATGATGGCTAAATTGAAACCTTATTATATGTTTCTGCGTCATTTTTTTAATTTATTTTTAAGCTCACTATCATATTATACATTTTACATATTTATTGAGGACGACTTCTCTAACTCTAGCATCAATAAAATAAAATTGAACATTAATGCTATGTCATTTATTTTTATATTTTTAGTTTATGGTAATTAAAATTCAAACTTCTAACACGCCTTCTCCCTACGAATTTCTTTACTTTATAATTTTCTCTTTTGAAAATATTTTTATAATCTAAAATAGGTTTTGAAAAATACAAAAATATTTCTAATATTTTTTTTCTATTTTATCAAATTTGACTTAGAATTCATACGTTTTATTTTAAGGGAAAAAAAGTAATGTAAAAAAATAATAAGAAAATAAACACAATTTTATTTTATCAAATTTGACTACGTTGTTCATTTGTTTTATTTGGAAAAAAAAAGAAAAATAATATTGAACTTTTTTTACAAAATAATTATAAATATTGACAAATTTAAAGTATTTACATTCATGATTGTTAACGACTCATTTATTAATACTTTCTTATAATATAAGTATTAATACTCATCCGTATGTGATAATATTTATAAGTAGTATTAATAACTCATTTCCTAATTTACATTCATAATAAAGTATTTACATTCATAATAAAGTATTTACATTATAAATGTTGCTAATTTATTAATACTTATATTATAAGAAAGTATGTGATAATATTCATCAGTAATATTAATGACTCATTTGCTAATTTACTTAAATATTAATCCTATTTGTAATTATTCTTTAGATCTGACAAGTCGTGTAAGTTTCAAAAAAAAAAAAAAAAAAACTAACCAGCACAATTTTTAAAATTTGAAAGCTAGCAAATAAGAGTTAGAAAATTATTGTAAATTAAAACCTTTGAGAGAACATTATAACAAAAAAAGAGAAGATAAAAGTATTGGAGTAGAGAGAGTTATTGAGAAGGTTGAATACATGGACCTAAAATTAGTATAATTAAAGCTGTAAATAAATGCAAAATAATGAAGGTTAAGAAATTAGATTAGTTTAGTTAGGTTAGGTCCTTATTAGCAATTAAAGGAGTTTTGAAGGGTGATTTTGCAGTTGAGACAAATTCAAACCAATCCAAAAACTATAACCCAAGTGGTCGGTAAACTCAACGTCCTCCTAACGTCACCTCAAAACTAAACTCATTTATAAAATCTATTTTATTCTCTCCCTATTTCATTTTATAAACTCCCGAAAAAAAAAAAAAAAAAAAAAAAAAAACTCAAAATTCTCTAATTTCCAGCATGGCCGCCGCCGCCGCCTCTGTTCCCAGAGCCGGTCGACCCTTAGCCGACGTCGTTTCTTGGTACTGCGCCGTGGGCCTATTGGGCCTGATTTTGATCGGGTCCATCAGAGAAAGCTCCTCCGCCGCCTCCGCCTCCGCCGCGGGTGGCCGGGTTCTCAGAGGCAGCTTGCTGACGTGGCGGCCGTGCGACGAGATTTACGTCGTGGGAGAAGGGGAAACGCTTCACACGATTAGCGACAAGTGCGGTGACCCGTTTATCGTGGAGCGGAACCCGCATATCCATGACCCGGATGATGTTTTCCCCGGTTTGGTCATTAGAATTATCTCCTCTTCAAATTCCAATCCATCCCAATTTTGATTGGGAACGGAAATTCCTTAATTTTCCTTTTTTTTTTTAATAAAAAAAAATCTGAGAAATAATATAGCCATTTTATACCAAACAAAAAAAAAACTTTTGATTTTGTAATTTTTTTTTCTTCTCTTAGCTGATTCTCTCTTGTATATATGTCATAATTAATACAAGTGTTTGAGAGGAAGTATGTTTATTTGTTTTTTTTTTCTTGATGACATGATCGAAGCTGCTAGCTGTTGTGTTTTTTATTTTTTTTTATTTTTTTTAATAAAAAAATAAGGGATTTTTGTAATAATAAACCAAATTAATAAAATATTTATAATACTAGATAAATTTGAAAAAAATTAGCAACCATAATCTAAATATATGATATAAAGTAATATTTTTTTATATTGAATAACTAATACATAATACAATATAATGAGTATTATTTATATTTGACTATGATGCTAAATATTTTCAAATTTGCATAGATCTGTAATTATTTTGTAAAATTAGACTATTTAGTACAATTTCCTAAAAAATAATTCTTATATGGAATTAGTTAAGTTTTTAACTTCCTTTTTTAATTAAAATTTGATTGAAAAGGATGTGTTATTGAAGGTAAAATTAAATCGTGGTCTTACAAATTATGAGTTTTTTTTTTTACAAGTCAAATTATGAGATTAATGATGAAGTTTTAGAAGAAGAAAAATGTATTTTAAAAAACGTGAATGATATATTTCGTCCTCACATTCCGATGAAGTTTGACTAGTTTAATAGCAAAAACAATAATAATTCGAATAATATATATAATAAAAACAAAGACTCATATATATATATATATATGATCTAATCATTTTTTTTGAGATTACAATAATTAAGGGTAGGGAAGACTCGAACTCAAGACTTTGAATCATTAGATATATATTGATGTCTCTTGAGCTATTCCTCATTGACATAATTTTATTTTTGTTAAACTACCTTAATTTAAACTAATATAATCAGTTAACATATATTATTAATTCAAAGTCTAGATTAAATTTTCTCAAAAAAAAGAGAAAGAAAAGAGAAGTCTAGATTTAAATTTACGTTGAATTCAATAAAAAAAAAAGACAGAAAAAATTAAAATTAATCCGATTGATAGCAAAAGCCGTTTTGGATTCATGAAACTAACGAATTTATATCAACCGACTGATTAATATTTGAGATTTTATTTTAACTAACGAATTACTATTTGATATATGATGATATCATTGGAATATTACTCATTTTAATGCAATATATAATTTTTATATAATTTATATTTGGTTCAAAATCATTTTTTAGTTAACTCACAATTGAGATTGAGATTGAGATTGAGATTTGAACTAATAGTTAATTGTTAAGTTATACTTATCAAAAAAAAATGTTAAGTTATAATCGTTAATAAAAGTAACTCATTTTTTTAATACATGTTTTTTTACTTAAAATAAATCATAGTTAATTCTTTGTTTTTTTTTCTTAGGATGCAGTTAATTCCTTTTCTTTTTCTTTTAGATTTTTGTTGTAGTTAATTCTTTGCTTTAATATAAACGTTTGCCTTTACATTTATTGATAAAATTTCAAATTTCAATAGTTTTATTGTCATCCCTACAATAATACCATTGATTCAAAAGAGTCTACATCGTCTATGATCAAGTAATTATGAAGCAATTGTTCCATTCCAACTATTTTTTAATTAAAATATATATCACTGAATAGAAAAAAGAAATTTTGCATGTATAATAATGAAAGGCAAAGAATTTTCGTTTACAATACAAAATCAAAACTAATTCATTTGTAAATTGTAATAGAAAATCCAAATTGATTTTATCCAGATAATTTAATCAGTCATAAACTCATTTTATCACGAATAAAAAATCATGTATAGGGTTAAAAGCTAATGAACGACGTTTTCTGAGCTTAGGCAAGTAACCGTTTTTGGGATTTTTTGCAACCTAGGGTTAGCAAAAAAAAAAAATGGCATAAATGGGTCAGGGATGAAAAATAATTGCAAACTGGGGTCGTCGCGTGGGTGAGAGACACGCGACAACCTTTTTTTTAGGTCGCGTGTCTCCCACCCACGCAACCAGACGGACCTGCCACGTGGCCGTTGAATCTAAATAGTCAAGCATGCATTAAAAAAAAAAAAAAAAAAAAAAAAAAAAAAAGTCCCGTGTTTCCAGATTTCCCAAACACGCGACCAAAAAGGAGATTTTTTCCATTCAGTTGGAAAAAATCTTTAATTATCTTTCATGAATGAGAATTTTTCCTATTTAATATTTTCTATGTAAACTAAATTTTAATTAACGAAAGATTTAATTAATATAAATGTATTTCAAAAAAAAAAAGTTATCAATTTTTTTTTTAATTAATATCATGTATAATTTAATAAAAAGTTATAATTTTTTTAAACTCTCTCATTTTCAACCTTAGGAAAGTTATAATATCGTGTATAATTTAACAAATGAAAGATTTAATAACTATTTTTAAAAATGGACTTAAAATTCAACCTAATTTTTGTGTACTTATTTAATAAATGCTAAATTTAACAAAGAAACAGTTCACCTTGTTTTCATTTATAAGTTTGTGAATTATATAGACACTTTAGATACATTCCATTTTTTTTTC
>JBBMEF010000022.1:6046785-6062928 GCA_037832685.1 Sicyos baderoa | reverse complement strand
CTAAACCTAAACCAAAATCTAAATCTAACAATTCATACAACAAAAAATCTAAATCTAAACCTAATCCTATCAAATCAATTCATACAACAAAATCTCTAAATCTAAACCTAAATCTAAACCAAAATCTAAATCTAAATCTAACAATTTATACAACAAAAAATCTAAATCTAAACCTAAACCTAAATCTAAATCTAACAATTCATACAACTAAAAATCAAAATCTAAACCTAATCCTATCAAAACAATTCATACAACAAAAAATCTAAACCTAAACCAAAATCTAAATCTAACCTAAACCAAATTAATCTAAATCTAACCTCTTGAAGAAGGAAATAGCGACGGCGGCGGCGAGCAAGAGGGACGGCGGCGGCGGCGACGAGGAAGAGAGACGGCGGCGGCGAGGAAGAGGAACGGCGGTGGCGAACTGATCGAACTTGGGCGAGAGAAGAATAGAGAAATTGAGTTAGAGAGAAGAAGAAGAAAGAAAAAGAGGAAGAGTCTCGGGTTTAAAATCGTTCCAGGTCTATGGCGACGGAAATTTTGTGTCTATGGCGACGGATTAAATTCCGTCGCCATAGATAGGCTATGGCGACGGACAACTGGGTCTATGGCGACGGAAAATGTTCCGTCGCCATAGTGTTTAGGGTTTCCCCCCAATTTCCGTTTCGGCGGGATCTCTATGGCGACGGAGATGTATTTTCCGTCGCCATAGAGTTTTTAAAAAATTTAAAAAATAGCTATGGCGACGGAGATATCAAATTCCGTCGCCATAAGCTGATCTATGGCGACGGAGTAAATGTCCGTCGCCGTAGGTGCTCTATGGCGACGGAGTTTTGTTCTGTCGCCATAGCCTCCGTCGCCATATCCCATTTTTCTTGTAGTGTTATAACATCTTGAATAATAGATGTGATACATGATATTAGTAGAGATAGGTTCTTGTTGAGAAGAAATTTTTTTTATAAAAAATGTAGATTACTTACTTTATCATCCAATAATTTTGAGTTTTTTTTTTTTTTTTTTTTGTAAAAATTGGGTTATAATTAAAATTAATCAAATTGATTTACCACCACATTATTTATTTGAAAATATAACCTGATTTTCTGATAAAATAAAACTAAATACTTTTGTTCCTTTATATGTTTTCTAAACCAAACTTTTTTTAATAAAATAGACAAGCCATTTGTAAATACTCTATCCAAGCGGCATCAATGTACGTTCAATAGTTGTGAATTCTAAATTCCCACCTTAATTATTGTAATTTTTTTAAAAAAATGCTTAGATTATAAGTTGATATTATAAATGCTACGTGCTTTTATATATAGTTGATCAAAATTTGAGTGCATAAAATTCATAAATGTAGATGTTTAAATTTATCACGTCTTAATCATTAAATATATAAATGTCGTTGAGTTACGATATTTCTTAGTTGGGTGCTAATTGAATTATTGAATATTATTAAATGGTACCTGATTTATTAATTATTGTAGGTCCAATGTGTATACCTAACAACGAAAAACAACAAATTAAGGCCCCGTTTGATAACCATTTAGTTTTTTGTTTTTGTTTTTGAAATTTAAGTCTATTCTCACTCAAATTTCCTACAATGTGTTTCACCATTCTTACCATATATCCATATTTCCTTAAGAAAGTAGGAGAACACTAACCAACTTTTAAAAACAAAAACAAACTTTTGAAAGCTACTTTTTTTTGTTTTTAAAAGTTGGTTAGTATTCTCCTACTTTCTTAAGGAAAGATGGATATATTGTAGATAAAGTGGAATACATTGTAGAAAATTTGGGTGAGAATAGGCTTAAATTTCAAAAACCAAAAACAAAAAACGAAATGATTATCAAACGGGGCCTAAGAAAGCAAATTAAAAAAAAAAAATACACTCAGCGGTCCAATTCAAAGTTGTTGGATATTGGATGAGATTCTAAGTCCTTGCTACATCAATGTATCCTCAAAGTATAGATTCTAGATATAGATCTTTAAAAAATCAAATTAAATTTAAACTTCAAGAACAAATAAATAAATAATAAGTTTAAAATGCCCAATAAGGACAATTTTTTTCTTTTGCCCGCTCCTAACATTAAACAACTCAAAATAATGAATTTAATATGTTTTTTTTTAGAATAATGAATTTAATATGTTAGATGCTCTATCATATATATCTCAATGTTTGCATTCAGATCCAAATCTTTCTACAAAAAATAATATATATTATCAGTTTTGTACCTAATTACAAACTGGTTCATCTCCGACACTTGGATTTTCGAGTAAATTACAAACTTAACGAAGCAAATTAGGTTAACTATTTTCGCTGATAAAGTTAGATTTTTCTCAATTTTTCTACAATAATGCTTGTTTTTCTTTATTTGAATTCTAAACTAAATTTTAAAAACAAGTTAATGAAAATTTTCTTTTTTTTGGATAGTTTTCAAAACATTGATTGATTATTTGAAAACATATTACAAAGTCGATGATAAAATAAGGAAATCTATATACGAGAATTGTATTTATAGACTTATTTTTTAAAAACTAAAATCAAATAATTATTAAACTAGTCTCAATTTTTTTGTTTAAATACTAATTTTACTTATATATTTAATTTTTATATTATCTATTTTTACAAATATTTTCAAAAATCAAAGGCTTTCAATTTTTTTTTTTTTTTGAAATTTGATTAAAAAAATCAAATTCTTCCTTAAAGATGAAAAAAAAGGTTTAATAAAAAAATTAAAAACAGTTATCAAATGAAGCTTAAATAATTATCTCATAATAACAAAAAAAAAAGTTAATTACCTCTTAAAATAAATGAGTTCCCAAGTAATTTTATTAGCAAAACTCTGATGACATCTTGTACATAATAAATGTGAGGTTGCAGGTTTAAAATCCTCTAACACAAATATAGTTGAACTAAAAGAAAAAAAAAATCATTGGCAGAGAAATTTGAGATCGCCAATGTATTGAATGTATGTTTTTCTCATATTCAGGATTTAAAAATGAGTTTCATTATAAAATCATTTGTTAAGTTCATTGTTTAAGTTTTAGAACAAACGTGAGTGACGTGGTTTTTTTTGAAACAAAGTAACTACGCCCGTTCGTAGGTTAGGTATTGGAGACATCGAATGAATAGTTTCACAAGTGAGTCTCGAACTTGAGTTGGACCAAACATTTAAGCTAAAGAAAAGATATTGATGGATATTCCAATTTGAATTAACCAACTAGAGAAACAAAAAACTTGATCATATTCCCAAATTTAGAACTAGTCCCACAACTCCCACGGGGTTGCAAAATATTCCTTAGATCGAAGTTTGAAATTGAAATTAATAGATACGTAGGCATAGGTAGCATATATATGTGTTTTGAAATAAACTCATATAGAACAAGCAAGCTACATAATGCATATATAGTAAATGCCCAATTGGCTTGGTTAAAGGATTAAAAATAGCAAATCTAATTAAAACAAAAACCATAACATTATTATTATTATTATTATTATATATTAAGGTTTGCCGGCCCACATCTGCAAACTGCAAAGGCTACCAAGTGTACGTTCACCATCGTATTTTAGTTATTCTCTTCAGCCATTTCAATTCCCTAGATAGACAAAATGAGAAAAGAAAAAAGAAAAAGGGTTATGGTTTTTTTTGGGTTTGAGTGCAGTAAAACTTGGGAGTGAGTGAAAATAAAGCAACAAAAAACAGACCAAATATCATCTCTAGGCTTGCCAGAATAAAGACTGGTAATTTTGTATATCATTCAACATGTCACACAAAATTTGTAAAATGTAGTTTTTTTTTTCTTTTGTATTTAATCATGTTAATTCTAACTATGTTGTGCCCTTTACTTTGAATACTTTTTTTTGGAGCAAAAGAAATCGAGAAAATAATAGTTGTACATGCGGTAGTACGTAGTGTGTTTTCTTGATCAAAAGATTGTGAGTTTTGAATCTCTTTTTCCCATTGTAATTAAACTTGAAAAATAAAAATGATTGGAAAAAGTCTCTCTAATACTATATGCAAATTAAATAAATAGAAAAAAAAAACTATAAAGATATATTTTGTTTTGTATCTATAATTGTCAGGATTAGCTTGCACCCACATCAGCTCATATTATAGAACATACCGTTTCTACAACATTTGATGTCAAAACCTTTTGTAGAAAATCAATTTTTAAGTAGGTAACTGTCATACATTAAACTTATCACTTCTTAACTTCTTAAACTTTTCTTAACCACTAAATTAGTCTATGAAGTTTTCAAAGATATATTTCAGTTATAGATGAGCTAATACCTAAAGTGCATCGTATATAGATGTTTTAAATCAAAGTCAATTACTTCATTGATCCTTACACATTTTAAATATAAGATAACTATCTTTTGATTTTTGTCGAAAACTCAACAATAAAAACAACAAAAAAAATTGAAGTCTCACATGTCAGTTTATAGTTGAGTCACAATATTTCTATTAGCATGAAGTTTTTGTTCGAAAATTCAAAAGTAATAAATTTTTTATTTAAAATGGATAGTATCATACCGACTTAGGGCATGTTTGGCTTTGAAGTGATGGGTTAAGTTGGGTTAGATTGAGTTGTGTCGGATTTGGATGGGAAGAGAAGATAAGAGATAATAAATTTATGTTTGGGGGAAGGATAGTTATATTTGATGTGATGGAAAGAGAATAATTCAACTTTTTATTTAAATAAAAAAATTGACATTTAATAGTTTTTTAATAATAAAGTTATGTTTGATGGGATGGAAAAAGAATTGTTTAATTTTTATTTAAATAAAAAAATAGATATAGAGTAATTTTTTAATATTTTAATAAAAACGTGGAACTCACGTATGGAGTTAGGTAGGAGTTGAGTGGACTTATAAAAGTTTTGGGGGCAAACATAAAATTGATCTACATCTCTTCCCAACTTCTCTTTTATCTATGGGTCAAACGTGCCCTTAGTATAGTAGCTATATTGGGAAATTGGTTTTGTAACAAAGATGATGGTTGTGGGGGTGTAATAAAAATTCCTGAATACTAATGTAATGTTGCTGCATTATATAAATATCCTTCATTTGATCCGCTTTTTTCGCTTTCACCACAGAATCTCTCTGCCCTTCTATTTATCTCTCTCTTTTTATTAACTTCATGAGCAAAAGAGAGAGAGAGATCAAGTTTTAAACTTTTCCCTCTTTCTGACATTTTTTCTTTTGAACTATTTTTTGTTCTATATAACAAAGAATCCTTCTTTTTCTCCCTTTGTTCATAATTGAAGCTCTAAAGACAGAGCATTTGCCAACAATGGGGAAGCCAAAGTATTGGAGTGGTCATGGAAGAACAGCCTCTAATTCAAAGCTCAAAAACAACACAAATTATAATGAAGCTTCTAATTCTACTTCTGCTGGTTGTATGTGTGCTGTTTTTCAGCTCTTTGATTTTCATCCTTTGAATCATCATCAGCCTCCTCAATCATCCTCTGTTTCTCTCAAACCAATTTCTCAGCCATTGGATCACCATATAATTTCAAAAGGTTTTTTTTTTTCTCTCTCTCTCTTTCTCACTTTAATTTGGTTAAAAATTAGATTTTGAATTTGGTTCAAAAACTGATTTTGAATCATGGGTCTGCTCTTTTTTCCTATTTTCTCTCTATAATTTTGTTCAAAAACAGATTTTGAATTATGGGTATGCTCTTTTTTCTATTTTCTTTCTATAATTTGGTCCAAAAACAGATTTTGAATCATGGGTATGCTCTTTTTTTCTATTTTCTCTCTATATTTTGGTTCAAAAACAGATTTTGAATCATGGGTATGCTCTTTTTTTCTATTTTCTCTTTATATTTTGGTTTAAAATCAGATTTGGAATTATGGGTATGCTCTTTTTTCTATTCTCTCTCTATAATTCATAATTTTGAGTAATGGGTGTGTGAAAAATTTCAGGCACTGAAGCACCAAGAAACAGTTTAGAATCAGATGAAGAATCTCCATTACCATGTACTCCAAAACAAAAAGTACAAGATGGTCTACATTTCCCAGTAAGTAATTTGATTTTCTTATCTTATTTCGAGAAAATTCCATATTGGAAAATACAAAAATATATATAATAACCCCCTTTATTAAACTAATTATTGTGGATTGGAATAATAATTGCAGAAGGGCATTGTTCAAATCAAAACAAAATTAGGATCATCACCATTGAATTCAAACGATTGCAGCTCTCCAAGCACAAAAACGCCAACTTTAGTGGCAAGATTAATGGGTTTGGATCTTCTTCCTCAATCCAACAATTCTCCTTCAACCACCCCAAATAAAGCTACTAATTATAATCACCCATTAATTCCTCAAAAGCCTAAAAATGGCGGCTCCCGTTCATTGCCGGAAACCCCAAGAACTTCATGTGAAAAAAAATCGAATCTTGAAAATTATCACCATCGTCTCTCTCTTCAAATCCCCAATTTTGATAAGGAAAATGCAAGTCCAAGCCATTACGCTAAGGAAATTGTGAAGCAAATTAAAGAGACTGTGAGTAGAAAAGCTGGACTTAGTGATATTACCAATTACACTAGAAGAGATCAAGATGTGATTAACCAAACTAAGCCCAAAAGGCCGGTATTGTCTTCTTCTTCTTCTTCTCCGGCTTCGGTTTGTTCTTCGGTATCTCGGGAGCCGAAGAATTTGAACAAAGCGAGTCCGAAAGTGAAGACGAAGAAGTCGGTGTTGAAGAAGGAAGCGTGTGTCGTTTCGTCGAGAATTACGAAGGCTTCCATTGACAAACCTCCTAAGAAGTGTAAGAAAACTCCATTGTCGAGTGAGCTTTTGAGCTTGAATTCTGTTCCCACTGTTGTTATGAAGAAAGGCCCTCCATTTTCGTCTTCCATTAAACCAAGTACTACTACAATGCAGGTAATTTTTTTTTTTTTTTTTTTTTTTTTTACCTTTTTGTATCCTCTTCTTTTCTAAAATACATATGCATGTGTGTGGGTGACATGTTCTACTTTTTTGTATCTTTTTTCAAATTAGTTATACTTTTGGAGCTTTTGCATAAAATATTTACAATACTAAACAAATTTTAAAAAATTTAGCAACTATAGTCAAATATACGGTATAGATATCTAATACATAATATAGTATGATAAATATTATTTATACGGTATATTTGATTATAGATGCAAATTTTTTTAAATTTATCTAAATCTATAATTATTTTGTAAAATTGGACTATCTACTACAATTTTCCTACTTTCATTATGAGTATCTTTTAATATTATAATGTTAATTTAATTTAATTTTTTTTTTTTTCACCAATACAAGAGAAAACGCTTTTACTTTTCTTATGTGCTTTCTCTATTCTTATTATTAAGGATTTTAATGGTGGTGTATAGGAAGAAACATATACATCCATATATACTTTTTAATTAACCTTTCGTTTTCCAAATCTTAATCATGAATATATATATATATATATATATATTTGAGTGTCTCAACTACATACACATTTCTTTTAACCTTTCATAATCAATCTATATAGCTCTCTCAACATAACTTTCTCAAGGTAATACATATTTGAACAATACTTAGATTATAACTTCATTAATCAATTGTTGAACTTGAGGAAAATATATGCTTTTTTTTTTTTTTATTATTTCTCTCTTAATTGTGCTTTCTCTCATCTCTACCAACCATTAAATGGTAAAATACATGCCAGTAAAACTGTGCTCTTAGCAATGATTTGGTATATCCAAATATTAATTTATATTTACTTTTGACAAATATATATATTTATATATATATATATCGAGTTGAATCTCTGCACTATTTTACTATTTAGTTCAAGTATTTAAATTAAAAATCATCTTATTTTCCATTATAATAAAATTAAGAATTAAAAAAAAGTTAAAACTAAGACGAACATTTAGAGTATAAATGATTCAAATGAAATTCAAATTGCCTATATTTTTTTTAAGAAGAATTTGGGTTCACCCCGAGTAACATCCTCACCATGATATCACTTATATGACATTTTTTGTGTCAGATATCTCATCTCTCTTTTCTTACTTTATATTTATTCTAAAAAAAATTAAAGAAAAAAGAAGATGTAAGACTCCAAATGAGTGAAATGATAGTAGGAATGCTAGTGTGCATCCAAATTCTCCTCTATTTTTTTTACTAATTGCATAAATGGTTATTATGTATATTTTTTAGAGTTTAAATTTGAATATATAGTTATTACGTCAAATTGATGTAATCTGTTTTTACTGTATATCTTTAAAGTCGCAGTGCAATCAAAATCAAGGTGCAGTAGAAACAGAAGATAAAGAATCAAAACGGAAATTGCATACATGTAATCATCATCACCAACACGTCATCCAATTAAAATCCCCCAAACATCACATCACAACCGCCGTCCACCGCCACCAAATTACGGCTGAGCTGGACTACGTCAAACAAATTCTCCTCCGCCGTACAAATTCCGTTCATTTCCTTGAAAACTACGTCACTATTTCATTTTCCCATAAAAAATTACTCTCCCACTTGGTCGAAGAGCTTCTCAAACCCTACGTCGAAACCCGGCCGTACCGGAAGGCGGCGGAGCGGTGGCCGGAGGTGGTGGAGAAATTGTGCGAGAGAGTGAGAGCGTTCCCACGTGCCAAGTGTGAGGTGTTGGAGGACATAGATGGAATAATAGAAAAAGATTTGGGCATTTTGGGGATTGGGTTTGAGGAGGAAAGTGAAGGGATTGTTAAAGAGATTGAGGAGTTGGTTTTTGAGGAAATTTTGAACGAAACGGTGCGTTTTGTTCGGGGGATTTGAAACGGTGTCGTTTAAGCCCTGGGGACAAAGCTGGCAGGGGATCACGTGCGAGATGCCACTTGGACACTGGGACCCACTGAGGTGGGGTTGGAGTTACACGTGGGCTGTTGACCCAGCAGACAAAAACTGAGATTTTTCGGTTTTTTTTAGGCAGAGGAATCAAATTCCCTCTTCTCTGTACAAATTAATGTTATAATTTCTCTCTCTAAATTTCCCAAAATTATTTATATGTAGTAGAGAGGAAAATATATATATTTATATCCCATATTCATAAATATGTGAATTTGTATTTTAAAGCACTGTTTTATTGATCCAATTCTTTTAAAGCTTAAAATTAAATTAGATTAAATGTGTTTCTAAGTTTAAAAGTTATTGATAATTTAAAGATAAAATACATTTGAAATTAAAAAATGGTTATTTGTAACGAATTTCTATAGATTTTGTTGGGAGAATGTGATGATAAGAAATTAAAAAGTAATTAGGTAAGAGACAATCATTAAAAGATGAGATCATACAAACAAATTGTTTGTATTTAATAATTATTGTGACTTTTCAAGCCAACCGAAAGTCGATAAACCATTCTTTTTTTCTTTTTTTTTTAAGATGGAAAATTTGTAATTTTGAATGTACATTCTTAACACAAATAATGCTGACAACCTCTCAGAGATTCTTGGACCACTCTATTCTTTGTTTTTCTTAATAATCCTACTTTAGCAAAAAAATAATCTTCTGGACGATAAAATTTTGCTTCATTACAGTTTATCAAAAACTAAAATGCAATTACAAGTTAAGAAAAATATATATTAAGAATAAATGAGTTTGGAAAAACAAAGTTATATATATGCCAACAAAATTTAAAAACATTAAATATATTAAAAAGTTATTACCGTCCATTGTCATAAAATTAATAGATTTCAATCAAGTGAAACTAGAAACGAATGGATTTCAATCGAATTAAATATGTCATTATGAAATGTTTTTTTTTAAACTATGATTGAAATGAAGATATTAAAATTTAATATTTACAACAAATTTTTTATCTTAAAATATATTAAAATCATCTTTCATTTCTTCTAGAATGAATGATGTATATATTATTGTAGAATATTGTCTATATAATATACGAGAGTAATATGTTTTTGTGAGTTCAAATGATATCCAAATATTGTAAGATTTTTTTGTTATCTTATAAAATTAGTCAAAGTGCTTATAAACTGACTTAAATATTCATTAATATCAAATGGTTTCCATTTTATATATTTTAGATCATATTTTATAGGAGTTTTTCTATTAAATTTTAATGTACATAACTATTGGATTTTTATTTATTTTTTAATATTTTTTCTCTCAAATTCAATATAATAAATTTCACTTGAAATTTTAAGATTATTATTATTATTTTTAAAATGGATAAAAAAATAATGAAATCAAGGTAAATAGTATCTATATACTGAATTAATTTTCAAAACTAACAAAATAATAGTAATGAGAGAAGAAAAGTCTAAATTTATCAACAAAAACAATAATTTAACGATATGAGTGTACGTCTATAAATTAAGAGGTGATGAATTCAAACCTGCCTATCAATTAATTTCCTACGAATTTCCTTGGCATCCAAATGTTGTAGGGTCAGACAGTATATCCCGTAACATTAGTCAAGAGCGCTCAAGTTAGTCCGAACAGTCACGAATATCAAAAAAAAAAAATCTAGTTAAAATTTATACATTCAGTTATGCCACATTATTTAAACAAAAAAAAGGGTGCATAATATGGCTTTATGTATATATTAAAAGATAAAAATAATTTACTAAAAACTTAAAATAATAGTGACAATAAGAAAAGGTCTGTGGACTGTGCAGTTAGAGAGATAATCTAATGTTTAATGTCGAATGTGGATAAGATATGGCCGACATGTGGTCACGGTAAATAAATAAATAGGCAAAAATGTAATAATTAGAAAGGTTAGAGGACAAGTGTGGCAGCACATAATTGGGGTGTAACTTGGAAATAAAGCGAAGTGCAGGGTCTGAACTCCAAAACTAAATGTTGCCCAGCACTTTAAGAATCAATTTTGAGATTTAAAATAACATTAATTCCATCATTCAAATTGAAAATAATTATTATATATAACAAGAGTCAGTAGAGACCGTATATGAGTGGCAATAACTTTTAATAATGTCACTCATGACCATCATTAATATTATGAAATTATTAAGATTGATTAAGTTAAAATTTTAACATTTTTAAGAAATGAATACGCACAAAACTCAAAATTCTAATACCGAATTTACAACTGGATGTTCTTATCTATTAAATAAATTATAAATTTTCTCTCTGAATTCTTACCTTTGTTTTTATTTTACTCTACTTTTTTTTTATATGCAGATAATTTCTGTGGCAAATATGATAGACTTACTCAACATTTAAAAAAATATACTATAGACATATTAAACACAAAATTTAAAGAATTCAAAGATTCAAATCTTATTAGACAAATTTACTTTTAAGTCTTCATTAAAAGAAATATGCATTTTTTATATCTTAATTATCTGGGCCATTTTGCAACACTTTTCACTTGAGTTATTCCATGATTACAAGAATCGAATTCGTAATTGTGAAGTGAAAATTGATTAACATCAAACTAGATAACCAATCTCACCACCAACTCATTTAGTATTAATCACTTCAATTAAACCACAAAATTGATAATTTCAATTAAACTAATCGAAAATAATCAAATGAAATTGGTTCAAAACACTAAATTGAACTATTTTGATTTTTATGAAATGTTTATCAACAAGCCATGTCATAATATGAGTAAACATGAGCAATAATTCATTCTAAGTGAGTGTTGATGATCATAAGATTGCAAATTTGAATTTTCTCACCATCCATTATTATTCAAGTAAAAAATGAAATCCACCTAAATCAAATTAGAAGGTTTTTTTAGTACAAATTTAGAAGAAGAGGGATTACAGATATCGATTTCAGTGAACGAACCCGTAACTGTGGAGTGAAAATGAAATAACACCAAACCAAATAATCAATTGCACTACCAATCCATTCGATAAAAAAAATTAGGAGTTGATAGAACAAGATTAAGACTTTAAGTAGATCCTTCACATATATGAACATTTTAAAAATAATTCACATTAGATATTTTATGTTTATTAAGATTCTAAACAGTTTAATTTCTTGCAGAAATTCATAAATTTTTTAAATTAAAAAAAGAATTAAGAACCTATCCTCCTGGAAAATGAAAGTTCAAAAACGTATATTAAATATAGAGAATTATAAATTTTTTTTTTTTTTTTTTTTTTTTTTTTTTTAAGATTTGAATTCATAATCTAGTATCATGGAATGTAATATGTATACACGCTCAACTACAACCATAGCTACAAAATTAAAAATTACTATCTACTAACGATATTTTTAATTAATTTGGTTTTTTATTATTTTTTAAAAGTTTAGCCTATATAGGAAATATTTTTAATTAATTTGATGACTATTTTATTTTTTTAAAAAAAGTTTAGCTTATAAATACCAGTTATAAGTTTCTTTTTTTTTTCTTTTTTTTTTATCATTTGTGAGAATTCTTTTTTTTTTTTTTTTATCATCTATTGTAACATTTGTTTTAAAAAAATATTTTATATTTGAAAGTTAACTAAAAATTCAGATTTTCTCTTAAAAAGGTCTTGTTATAAAATAAATAATAATAAATATATATATTATTTATTTAAAATGATTATCAAAGTATTCTGAATTTGTATGCTAACCTATTGATAAATGGGAAAAGAACCAATTCCACTAATTTACTTATATTCAACTTAAAGAAGAGGTATATAAAAGAAAATTAAAAGAAGAAGAAGAAAAAAAACTAGAATCCTTAATCTTGCTCACCTTTCATATAACAACACATTATAAAAACCAGGTGGAATTAAAAAATACACTCAAAATAATATATATGACGATATAATAATGCGTATATAAGTAAGTATGTAGTAGAGATGGTGACAAAGTTTTAAAATTGAGAAGTTGACATTAATCGAGTAGAAAGTCACGTGGTGGCATGATATGATCTTTTTTTGGATGCTGTCCAAATACACAAAATATATACATATATATATTATATTTATTTATTTATTTATATTGGCATGACATGAAACATTTTCGACAATAAATAAAACATTATTGTCCCTACATTAGAAATCAAACTAATTCATAAAATCGAGCGGGAAAATTCAAAACATAAACCTACATGTGCCTTAAGTTTACGTTAGCCTTAGATCTTTGTCACGTGTGGGGATTTTAATTAATTATATCGTATATATTTGAAATAAATGGCCAAATTCAACCTCTGAGCTGTTTCAATGCTTTATATAATTGAGTCCAATAATTATTTATGGTGTAATGTTGCACAGTTTAATTTAATTGTACCATCAATATTGATTTTTATTTGAAATTACATTTGAATTTAATGGTTTTAGTTTAATCAGACTTTTAATAGTCTTCATATATTTCGTAACTTTTTTCTATTCAAAACTGATTTTGTAGTTAATAGTACTAAACAGACAATCCTAAAAATTCAAAGACTATTAAATACAGAACCAATCTTATTCTTCTGAATAATGATATTTGAGATTATGCAAATTTGACTACCTTTTTCTAAGCTTAATCTCAACCGTTACATTTATATATTGTTATAGTAAATATTGAACAATAAGAAATCAGATAATTGTAATCAAGCTTGTTCTTTTTATTATCATCAGAGAACATTAAATAGTCTTAAGTATAAAATTAGGGGATTTTGCATGAATAGATCAAATTAATTACAATATTAGGCCAAAAAAAAATATATATATTTAACAATCATAGTTAAATATATGGTATAAGTAATACTTTTTATATGATATAATTAATATTAATATTTTAATTATACTGTATGATGAATATTACTTATATTATATATTGAGAAATATTTAGGTCATGTCCGGGCATGACCTAAGTATTAATGTCCACATACGTGACTCAGTATGGGCCACAAACTAATTTTCTTTTCCTTCTCTTTTTATTTTTTAAGTTTAAAGTAAAGTAATGTGTAGTTTATATTCATGGACATTATTGGACATGACCTAAATATTTCTCTTATATATTTGACTATAGATGTCAAATATTTTTCATAAAATTATTATCATACTTATTGAATGCAAAAATTATTATCATACTTATTGAATGCGCCTTGCAGGTTTGACTGTAACTTCCACATCTTAAAATATCATATCCCGTATTTAAAATTTGAGTCACTTTTTTAGAACTAAATGTCATTTATGAGCAAAAATTATAAAATTATGTGCCTCTTTTGAATTTAAATTTAGGCGGCCATTATTATTATTATTATTATTTTAAAAACACAATTCAAAATGATTTACCAAAGTTCATATGGGTTGAACATGTAATGATGGGGCATGTCAAAGTGTCAAATTATTATTTATTAGGAAATTCTCAAAGTTTTAATGCAAATAATCGAGTGTAGTAGTTGAGGAGGTCCCATAATATATATCTGATTTCTATGAAATAAATGATGGCTCAGTAATAATAATTTAGGTGGTTTTGCTTCAGCTCCAAGTTTTTACTTGTAAAGTGTACAAATAATAATTAATAAATGGACCCTTTTTTTACATCAAAATTAGACATTATTAATGTAATTTTGTGTGTGCCCATATTGAAAATTGAATGCCTTGTTGTAGTTTGTACCAGCAACTCTTCATAAATGGTTTGTCCAAACCCATACATTTTTTATCTGCTTGGCTGCAAGCTATCATTTTGACAAATGCTTTAGGGCACGTTTGGCCCGTAGATAAAGGAGGAGTTGGGAAGAGATATAAGCCAATTTTATGTTTGCGCCATAGATTTCCATAAGTCCACCAAATTTCTATCCAACTCCACTCGTGAGTCCCACGTTTTTATTTAAATATTAAAATATTAAAAAATTACTAAATATTTATTTTTTTATTAAAATAAAAATTTTAACTATTCTCTTTCCATCCCATCAAAACATAACTTTATTATTAAAAAATTATTAAATATCAATTTTTTTTATTTAAATAAAAACTTCAACTATTCTCTTTTCATCGCATCAAATATAACTATTAACTATCATTCCTCAAAACATAAACTTATTCTCTTTTATTTTCTCTTCCCATTCCAACCCAACTCAACCCATCCTTTCAAAGTCAAACATGTCTTTAATGTTGTAGTGTTTTACTTAAATTGAGATTTTTTTTTTTTTCAAGATATAGAAACTCAAACCATAACTTCTTCATTATTAGATTATACTAATTGAACTTGGTTTTTATTTTCCTAAACCTTTCATGAACAATAAAACCTTTCATGAACAATAAACTTAAAACAGTAATGAGTGAAGTTCAAACATACATGTAAAAAATAGAAACTTTATGTTTAAGTTAGAATATTTAATTACTAGTTGTATGGAAATTTTCTAAGTTTATGGATAAAATAAATGTAATGATTGCATGTAGTTTGTAACTAAGAAGCTAAGATGAATGCTAGTTGTGATGATTTGACACTACATTTGTTTCGAGTAGATTTAATTTGATGTGACAAGTTATTTTTCTTTCACTTTTTTTTGTCACACTTCGACATTTACACAATGAAAACAATTTTTTTTTTAATAGATAGGGAAAATCTCATCGATTAAAAATTCAAAAGAATATAGACCACGTTTGGTTTGTGGGTTGCGATCCAAATTTCCTACAATTTGGATTCTTCAGAATCTTGATTAGAGTGTTTGGTTTGCTATATTAATAACTCAAAATTAAAAGAATATTGTATCGAATCCCTAAAATCAAATTCTTTGACATCTTTATATTTTATCAAATAACTGATTCCAAATCTCTAGATTCTCAATCCAAACTCTGGATTCCAAACAAGAAAACCAAACACAACCCAAATGAGAACCGCTATGGGAGAAAAAGAAACTCTAAACAAGTAAAATATATAAAAGCTAACAAATATATATACAACAATCGTGTTACTGACACTCAAAGAAAGGCATACGAATTAACAAGGGACCACACTTATTTGAAAATAATTAAATAAAAATACGCATCACTAAGGTCCCTCTCGAGTTATTAAAAGGTCCTATTGTTTCTCTCACGCCAATAATTTCACAAGATAACAAATCCCATGGTGGCCACCTACCTAGGAATTAATTTCAAATTAATACCTACGGGTTTCCTTGGCATCTAAATGTTGTAGGGTCAGGCGGTATGCCCCGTGACATTAGTCGAGGTGCGCTTTCCACGCGAAAGCTGGCCCGG
>JBBMEF010000022.1:6023028-6038861 GCA_037832685.1 Sicyos baderoa | reverse complement strand
TCATTCATAATTATAGTGACTCTACTAGTTATATTTATTTCAAGTATTAAATTATATATCCTTTAATATATATATATTAAAGGAGTTTTTGTACGAATGGACTAAATTAATAAAATATTTACAATACTAGCCAAATTTGAAAAAATTTAGCAACTATAATCATATATATAGTATAAAGTAATATTTTTTATATTGAATAATTAATACATAATAAAGTATGATGAGTATTATTTATACTGTAATTATTTTGTAAAATTGGACTATCTAATACAATTTCCCTATATTAAATTATATATAGCACTGTGAAAATAAATCATTTAAATTAATTTGAAATAAGTAATAGCTAATTACTTGAGAAGTAATAATAAGTAGAAATTAATGCTTGAAATATTCGTAGCTATTTGCATAAATGAAGCATTTCTAATGTGAAGATAATATTGATGCTCTATTGTAAATCTTTTTTTTTTCAATGTTGGATAACCAAGTATGAATGTTATAATAATAGAACTTCTTATCTTGAAATTCGAATATTATTATTTTTCTAAAAAAAACTTATATTTTAAACTTCAAATGTTGTAGGCTATTTTTCATAAAAAGAAATCCTAGCTTTAGAATGAGAGAAACGCCATAATATTTAACTCTCTAATCATAAGGATGTTTTAATTCTTTGAGAATACATAATCTCTAGCGTTCCTTCTTTGAGCTCCAAATCTAAATTTTGTAAGAACTATAGTATCACCTCCGTATATCTTTAAATTTAAGAGTATTTTTGTGATCTCTTATAATAATCTATACCTACTTCAATCAAATATCATATATATCTTTTCTTTCAAACTTAAAAGTAAAAATCCTAGCTAGCTTATGCTGCCTATTTAAAAAATTTAGAATGATAATAAAGAATCAAAAGTATACATTATATGTAAATATGGCATTTATTCAAACATGTTAAAATTACTTTTTTCCTATGTACATTTAACCAAACTTTGTTTAATTAGAACATGAACTATAGGTTATATGTACATTAAAAAAAAAAAAAAAAAATCCAGCTTGTTTCCCATGTAATATGATATATCTATGGATATCACCTAGCTTTCTTTTTTTTTTCTTCCAATTTTCACCATGGGAAAATTGAAATAATAATAATAATAAAACAAGAGTTATGTGCATGAAAAGAATTATTCTGTGCACATGCATGAACATAGAAAAGTATAGTTTCAATGAACTTATATACATATATATTATAACTAAAATATAAAGTCTTAATGAGTGATAAAGAACAGCCATGTTTGACATAGAAGCCAGATTCTTATATGGTACAAAGGAAAGTTATTCTAACAAAAAATAAAAGGAAAAATCACTGTTGGAGTTCAGAGTGAAGCCAGCTGAATCCTATGGTACAAAAACTACTGAGAGAGGTCCCATAAAAAAGTAAAGCCTAATTAAGCACAAACAACAACAAGTAATTAATATTAATCTGTTACTTGTCTCAGTTGTGGCACTGCTTCTGTAAGCATTTTTCCAAGCTGAGAGAGATCGAGGGAGGCCGAGTCACTAACCTGAACGTTGAATATCGGTCACGTTTAATAATCATTTTGATTTCAATATTCTGTTTTTTTAAGAATTAAGCTTTTAAACACTACTTTTTCATATTTGTTTCCTTATTTGTTATTTAGTCTTCAAATTCTAAGCCAACATTTGAATTAATTATATTCTCCAACTCTCAAATGTGTCTTTAATTTTTGAACTTTCATAATTGTGTATCAACTTTTGAATGTATTGAAAAAAGATATTATTTTTTTTCAATATAGATGTTCAAATATGCACCTAAGCGACAATACAAATGCAAAACAAACATAATTTTTCGTCCATGCATGAATTTGACGATAAAAGTATTTCATAGCTGTTTTGAAACAAATTTTAAAGTTCAAAGTTGAAATGAAACTTTTCAAAGTTGGAAGGTATAATCAACAACTAATTTTTTTTATAACTTAGGCCCCGTTTGATAATTATTTGGTTTCTTGTTTTTTGTTTTTAAAATTTAAGCCTATTTTCTCTCAAATTTCCTACAATTTGTTTCATCATTTTTACCATGTATACATCTTTCCTTAAGAAAGTAGGGGAAGACCAACCAACTTTTAAAAACAAAAAAAAATAGCTTCCTAAAGTTTGTTTTTGTTTTTAAAAGTTGGTTAGTATTCTCCTAGTTTCTTAAAGAAAGTTGAATAAATGGTAGAAATGATGGAGCACATTGTAGGAAATTTGAGAGAGAATATGCTTAAAATTGAAAAACAAAAAACAAGAAACCAAATGGTTATCAAACGGGGCCTTAATTATCCGAAAAATATGAACATTATTCTGTTCTTAGTTTTCTGTCACCTCAATTTATGTGGTATATATGTTACTACACTATTTTTGCAAACACATGTGAATTCTTAGCCAAAATTCAAAAATAAAAGACTTTAAGAAAATGGTTAAGATTTTGAAGATGAGACAGAGAGAAAAAACACAAAGCTAAAAATAATATTTATAAACTAAAACCTCAAGCTAGCAAATCACAAAATCAAAGTCATTATCCAATAGCTTCTTACCTCTCAAAATTTTAGTTATTAGATTAAGAACTATTCAGATTTAAAGGAAGTGATAAACATAGTAAAGATAATCTAAGTTGGCAAACATAATTTTGAAAAGAAAAAAAAAAAAGGCTAAAAACAAAATCATTATCAAACAAGATATATAGTTTTATCGGTCGGGATAATCGGGCAATAATCTTACCTCGATTTGAATGGTGTGAATTGATCTTTCGTTTACTGTGGTTGAGCCACAGCTGATGACTTCCAACCCTTGTTCAACTACTACTTTCAAGATTCTTGAGAGGGGAAATCCATGGAAACCATTTGTTGTGATCAAGATTTCAAGCCCTCCATAAAAGGAGCTCATTTTGAAGCTGCAAATTGATGTTTGTCCTCTTGATTTCTCCACTTCATTTGAATTGTACAACTTCAACTCATCTCTTTTCGCTTCCATCTCTACGATTTTCTTCTTTTGATGCTTTATATAGTTCACCGCCGCATTCATTTGATCCGATATCGCCCTTTTTCCCTTCGCATATTTATCGAAAGATACTTCGTTAAAAAGCGTATATAAAGAACATATATCATCAAAAGAATTACAAGAACGCTTTCCAATCCAATATTAGAATAGAGGCATCATAATTCTTTAAAAAAATCAAATCAAAATTAGAAATTCCAAAACCAATATCCCCTTTCGAGCTCGAGGAATAACAAGAAAAGCAAAATTTTCATGAGCCTAACAAGATTGAGCTCAGCTGGCATGATATATGATCGGATAACCAAGAGATTACAATATTCGAATTTTCCTGCTAATCGAACAAATATTATAAATCATCAAAAAGGTTGCTTAATTTTGAGATAAAACAACCGGATCTAAGCTGGTTTCATACAAAATCACAAGAAAAAACTAGCAAAAATGACATATATATAAATCAATCACCTTGATAAATTCAAGAGGGAGTAGGGTTCTTAAGGACTTATAAAGAGCACCCATTTCTTGTCTTCTTTGCCTTTCCCTTTCTCTATGCATCAACTTCATTTTATGATCTTGACTTCCATGAAAATCATGATCATCCAAATTTTGAAGCACCTTTCTCCTCCTACTAGACCCCAAATTCTTAACATCATCATCATTATTGTTGTTGATGTGATTTTCCACTGAAAATTGAGGCCCAAAAATCAGATCTTCTGGGATTATTTGTTGGTGAGGATTAAACGAAATTTGGAAGCACTTTTCTTCACTTTTCTCTAAAGGGTACATTATATAGAATGGATTTGAAAGGAATTTCTTGCAATTATGTGAAGAACAAAGAAAAAGATGCGTTTGTTAGGGCAATATCTTGAAATTATTTGGGATGGATTTCGAGATGAGATGGAAAAGATCATTACTTTAATAATCCCTTCCTAAACAAGATTAATTAGCTGGGGAATCACTCACCGGCTTCACATTATTGTATTGTAATATTTTATTTTCTCTCTCTTTCCTTTTTTTGGGTGTTAATTAAATATTTAACTTGGAGAAATTGTGAATTTTAATGTTCCAACCAACATCCAACATTTTTGTCTAGCATTTTGGATAAACATGATTCATCGTACGGCGTGATCTTTGTCCAAACGAACCTCATTCATCATTTGGATAAATTCATATGGTTGTTGAAGGAAGAAATGTCTGAAAAATAGAGCTTAAAATCTAGAAATTTTGACTTATAAGTGTCCAAATTTAGTAAAGATATTCTAATTTTAGCAAAATTTTATAAAGATATTCTAGCTTCCGGGCTCGAACTCGTACTCGTGACCGTAGAGGTGAAATGAATTAACACCAAACAAGATAACTAAGTGCGTCATCGACTTTCGGTTATTACCATCATACTTCTATTAAAGTTTCCCAAATCTATATTATTGATTGACTTCAAACATTAAACTTCAATTAATGATACTGATTAAAGTTGATTTCAATGTACATATACAATGTGGCATGTCATTTTTTTTTTTGAATCAGCACTTTTTATGATATCCGTGACTGTTGGGCGAACTCGCGCGCACCTCGACTTGTGTCATGGGACATACCGCTAGACCCTACAACATTAGAATACTAAAGAAACCTGTAAGAAATTAATTCTTAAGTAGGTGGCTACCATGAGATTTGAATCAGCATATCATCTTATTAAACATATAATTATCGATTTTGTTATCTTAAAATTGAATAATAAGAAGTAAAAATGTTTGATTTTTGAATATACGGATAAATAAAAACTTACACCCAAAATGAAGGACTAAAAAGTTCTTTTCTTTATTTTCTATTATAGTGGGATTATTATTCTCTAATATTTATATAGGTTAGCTTAAGATTCCATCAAATTTAAAATGAATAAGCAAATTAAAAATAATCAAGCAAATCCTAACCACATGATCTAAAGGATTTGGTGTTTATGCTTGAAGATCAGGCCATGATCATGCAATCTCTTTTTATATCAATACAACTTCAAACTATCCAGATGGGGTTCAGTACCAGCAAAATCTTCAACTACTTTTATCAAAAGCTAATATATCATATAGAGCAATACATTATTATAAATTGTTTATATGCCCCAGAGTCGTCCTGTATTTTCTTTTTTTCTTTCTTTTTTTTTTATTATTTTTTTAATTTTCGGTTGGTGTAATTATATTATTATTATTTATGCAAGTTTAAGTCATATGGAAGAATTGATATTTTTATATACACTAAATAAAATTAAAGTCTTCAAAATCCCTTGTGGGTCCTGCCTCTTGGATAAATTATTGATTGGAGGAGTAAGTACCTTAAAAAAAATATGAACGACAAGATATTAAGGTCCCGTTTGATAACCATTTGGTTTCTTGTTTTTTATTTTTCAAATTTAAGCCTATTTTCTCTCAAATTTCCTATAATGCGCCACATCTTTCCTATCATTTATCTATCTTTCTTTAAGAAAGTATGAGAATATTAACCAACTTTTAAAAATAAAAACAAACTTTGAAAAGCTACTTTTTTTTGTTTTCAAAAGTTGGTTGGTCTTCTCCTACTTTCTTAAGGAAAGATGTATACATGATAGAAAAGATGAAACAAATTGTAGGAAATTTAAGAGAAAATAGGCTTAAATTTGAAAAATCAAAAACAATAAACCAAATGGTTATCAAACGGGGCCTAAATAATCGTGTATTGTATTGTGTGGTTTATATAATTGCTCATGTTAACATCAATGATTTATGCTAATTAAATTAAAGCATTAGTCAATTCTAAATTACTAAAGCGGCTTCATCACATTTTCACATTTTCACATCTTGCTTGGTGGTGTAAAAAGTTTAGTATTTTTAAAAACTATGGTACTTGTAATATTTTTTTCGAATTAGAGAACTATGAAAATTCATATCTTTCTGTGAAGAAAAAAAAAAAATACTAAAGCAGCTAAAAAAGATGCCTACAACTATTTTGCAACTTATAGGGTAATTTTTACTATTTTACCGAAGAAAGTAAACACTTGAAATATTAAGTCTTAAATAGGTAATTATGCTAGATTGAACTTGTTTTCTTCCTAAGTCACTTTAACTATTGGATCACATGATTATTTATTTCATTTGGTATTAAAATGCCCGTGTTTAAAATCAAGTAAACTGATCGTTTTCAATTAGTTCAACTAATTGAAAGAAAGTAATTTTAACGATTGAAATAAAAAAAAAATTGCTATAGAAAAAAATACTACACATAAAATGGTTGAAATAAAAGTTATTTCATTTTTTTCTTTTTGAGTACTGAGATAAAAGTTCTTTAGGTATAGCAATTTCCCAAGAAAATAAAATATATAAATTATTCAAAATCTTCAAGATAGCATAAAGTAAACGTGTGCAAATTATATGATAAGTTTTTAGTTTGAATTTTTTTTTTTTTTTTTTTTGGAAAGTTTTTAGTTTGAAACGAAGTTGGTTCAATAATAATAATAAATTTAATAAAAAAAAAAAAAAAAGAGACATCAGACCTTAATGTAGATTTTCTTTTAGAAAAAACTTCGTAGCACGATATATTAATTTAGTTTATTATGCTTGAGCTAAAAAGAGACATTAACCATCAAATGTTATTATGCAATTAAAAATAAATAAACTCATAGAATTTGTCTTAAATCAAAATGAACATAGCTTGTTCAACTAATTAAAGTATATAATTTTGACCAAAATGTTTGAGGTATAAACTTCTACTTAACTCCACATTTAATTGTCAATAAGAGCATGACTCTACTGACATCTTGTACAACTTACACTAGTAAAAAATCGGGAATCAATAGCGGTCATAAAATTTGGGTTTCAAAAAATACGGAGAATTAATGGCGGTTTTTAACGCACGCAATTGATAACTATCAATTGCGGGCAATGAATCAATGACGGTCATAAAATTTGGGTTTCAAAAAACGCGGAGAATTAATGGTGGTTTTTAACGCACGCAATTGATAACTATCAATGGCGGGCAAGGAATCAATGACGGTCATAAAATTTGGGTTTCAAAAAACACGGAGAATTAATGGCGATTTTTAACGCACGCAATTGATAACTATCAATGGCGGGCAATGCCCGCCATTGATAGTCCTGTACACATAAAACTTCATCGCGTGCGATTTTATTTCATTTCCTCTTCCACACAGTATACAGAAACCCCAATTCTCACTGAAACCACCCTCTGCTCATTGGAACCCCTACTCACTAGAACTCCTTGCTCACCGACGCCGGCGCTGCCAGACTAACCCACTGTTGTCGCTAGACTAACCCACTGAAACCCTCTTCTCTTTCAAGCTTAGAAGGTACATTTCGACATTTTCTTCAACATTGAGGCATTGGGTAACATTTTTATCTTATTTATTCTTAAATATATGTTAGTTTCCAAGCTAGAGTGTCAAGTTAGATTGGTTAGTTGGTTGCATATGTTTTTACTTTGATTAGTGTTTGGGCTCACAAGGTGTTCGACAAAAGTCCTAAGAGAAAGGCATCGGGTATCATTTTTATCTTATTTATTCTTAAATATATGTTGGTTTCCAAGCTAGAGTGCCAAGTTAGATTGGTTAGTTGGTTGCATATGTTTTTACTTTGATTAGTGTTTGAGCTCACAAGGTGTTTGACAAAAGTCCTAAGAGAAAGACCATTGTGTTATTTGTGTTGATTTTGATTCATGTGTTCAAATAATTAGGGATTTGTACAAATGCATGTTGTTTTGATAGACATTTTCACTTAGAAATATATTTTTTGCTTCTAAACAATGAATGAATGATGCTTTGCTTTCATAATTGTTAGAAAATCTTTACGCCCTATAGTTAGTCGTTGGTACTAGATTGTCTCTATTTGACATTTTCACTTGGAAATGTATTTTTTTTTTAGTATTTATGTTGAGTTAGATATATATTTGACTAGATTCTACTTTGTTAAAAATATTTTGTAGGTTAAGTTTCTTCTAGTTGACTTAGATTTCTAACATGACCTTTTACGGCATAGTTCAAGAAATTTGGGAGCTCAATTGCAATACTTTTCAAGTTGTCCTATTCAAAAGTGATTTGGTGGAAAGTAATTGTAGAATTAAAGTAGGCGACATGAGATTTACGACCGTAGACCTTAATCGCATTGGACATCAATCCGACTCTTTCATTTTAGCCAACCAAGCCAAGTAGATGTTCTATATAAAAGATCCGATTAATGCTCGTTGGTCGGTCGTTCTAACACCTTCACAACGAGTAGTTGTAGTAGAAGACGGTCATGATGTTCTTGATAATGACCAAGATTGTGGGTACAAAGTCATTGAATCCTTACCTAACATTGTCGATGATGACTCGGTCTCATATATTAGAAGTGATTGTGATGGTATATGGATATATGTTAGTGTTATAGGTTACATATATCCTTTTTCTAAATTTCTAGCTCACTTTCAATTTATACATCTTTTTTATTTGTTATTAACTAATATTCTTCCTTATATGTATGCAGATTGACATCATGTTTTGGTCAGGTAGATCAGATTGACATTCACTCAAGCCGAGGTACGAGTTGAATGGGACGAATTCGTAGGTAGACATTTTGATGCAGAATTAGTGTTGTAGTTTAGTTCCTTGTTTAGATCTTTATATAGTTGCTTCTGTATGTGCATTGAAGATTGTTGTAGTTTAGTTGCTTGTTTAGATGTTTGTATATAGAAAAGAAAAAATTAGTTGTCTTAGTATGTACATTGTACGACATATGAGTTGTTCTTGCTGAAACTGAATTTTCTATTGTGCGTTATATACAAGTACCCAGACCATTTAAAAATAGACCATTTTTTAAAATATACCATTTTTCAAGTACCCAGACCATTGAAGAATCAATGTTGGGCGTGCCCGCCATTGATTCTCTGCGCGCCATCGATAGTTATCGATGTTATCGGTATTCATGGCGGAGAACAAGCCGTCATGAATACCTTATTATGTCGATATTTGCCTGCCATTGATACTCGAATTTCTACTAGTGTTAGTAACCATGAGGTTACAAGACTCTATTCCTTCTTTCTCAATGAATATTTATAACACAATATTAAAACAATTCATAGTGATTTGAAGGAATATTTGAGTTTCAATCTTTCATCTCATCCAATATATTTTGCAAGGCAACAAAAATAGGAATATCAATAATTAAAAGAATGCATCTACTAGGAAAGAATGCAAGCTTGAACCTCCTGATGAGCATAAAAATGACAAAAAAAAAGGACTTTCCATTGTCTGAAACAGATCTCGGTTAGCAGTTTTAGTAATCCAAACCATCAAGATCAGTTTGAACGGTTCAGATCATACCACCTAACTTAATTTCATAACAAAAAAAATCAAAGTAATGTATCATAAGAACTTCCCAAATAATCTGAACCCTCCAAAATGAGTAGAGAATATGAAACACTATCCAGTCACAAAAAACAACGACAAAATAGATAAGCACATAGTGAAATCTATATGCCTGTTTCACGCTCTACACACCAGACAGCGAGGCGACTGAATCGTCGAAAGCTAACCGTTGTCTCAGTCTCAGTCACAGCCAACTTTACCTGGAAACTTGGTCAGTACAAGAATTAAGTATGAAAGTACAGCATTCACAAGTTAACCAGATCCAAAAGCCATAACTGTGCTGACTTTTTTGTTGAGCATTTATTCATCTATATGCTTCATAGACTTTGGAAAGTAAAAGGGCTCTGTCAATAATGATGGTGAATGATTGCAGAACTAATCAAGGAGGAAAAGTGGGAGACTTGAATTTGAAGTATCAACAAATGCACAAGGACAGTGGAGTATATTGAAGAAGGCTATAAAGAGTTGTTTGATGATTTCATCCAACACTTGCAGCTACTTTGCAGTGCTCTTAATTAAGGGATTCAAATCACCTCTATTTCAGTTAGTTTAGTTGGATTTGCTTGATTGCCCAGGAAGATTTGGGTGAAATTTACACGGTGTGCCGGGGCGGGTTTGGCACTGGTCTGAGTTTCCATATAATGACGGAGAAGAGTGTTCTTCATTCCGTTCCAAAATAGACGAATAAGAAGTTTTCACGAATGTCGAGGGATCTCGAAAAGAGATTTGGAGTGTGAAAGATTTCAACACCTCCATGTGAGCTTTTGTGGACAATTCTCTTTGTAACTTTCCTTTTATTCTTTATTGTCGACAATTGAAGCTCCTTCAGGTAGGCCTTGGAGCCTCTTTGGATGGCCCCAAGCCTGTGTTTTTTCTATGGCCCAGTTCTGTAATTTGATCTTCAATGACTAAACAAAAGTAGTTTTCTCATCAAAAAGAAAAAAGAAAATACAGAGCAAAAGGTCCCTGCAATTCTAGCTCTATTGCCAATATTATTGCTTTTCTGTACTATCATTTCCTTTTAATCAAAGTGAAAGCCATGCCTACTTGTAAAATTCTTTGGTCAACTTCCAAAAGCAAATGAAATAGATAACTAACTACCCAACAATTATCAGACTTATAAAGCAAGCTGCTTGCCCCACTCCACTTGCAAACAAACTGATGATATTTTCAAGGCCTCTTAAGTTTCTGCACAACTAGCATTTTTATTCATTGATTAGATGTAGGCAACCCATTATGTCTCGAAGACTGGAACTATGTTGTGCTACGATTATCTACTTGGGGGTCTCGCTGCTCGGGCCAGCTTTTGCACACCTCGACTAATGTCAAGAGACATACCGTCTGATCCTACAACATTTGGAAAGGAAACCCGTAGGAAATTAATTCCTAGGTAGGTGGCCACAATGAGGATTGAATTCATCACCTTATGCATCCCAAGACCCTCTTTGACCAATTGAGTCACTCCATAATGGTTTGGGTTTATATTTTCTTTTGTCATATGTAGTATTAAAATTTTATAAGAGTACACTACATAAACTTTCTTAAAATTCTAGCCAAGTTTGACAAAGCATTTGTGTTTTCGTCTTTTTTTTGTTCTATATCTGTGGTGTCTAGGTCAGCTCACGCGCATCTCGACTATTCTCATGAAACAAACTGCTTAACCTTACAACATTTGGATGTCAAGGAAATCATCCATAGTAAATTATTTCTTAAGTATTCTTATTTCCTTCTGTCCGTAAAGATAGCTAACACGGCGTTAGAGAACCACGTAAATCACTGTATTATTTGTCTCGCATTTTTTTATAATTCTTTGTTGTTTTTCCGTTTATTCTAACATGTTCTTTATTTTTCTTCCTTTTCTTTTGTTCTTTTAGCCCGTATAAGAGAATAACAAGGCTACAGGTAATGGAAAAATCACTAAAAAAGCATAGTTTCCATAAAGCGACTAGAATCTTTCATGCACTTTATCAAACTGTGTTAGAGTATCAAGAAAACAGAAAGGGACAATGTCTTCTATTTCTATCCACCTTAACTAGTTTATATACAAATATCTTATGAATTCTGAACCTATCAAGACCAGCACATCACTAACAATACACAAAAACTGAAGGAAAGAAGCTAATATGAAAAAACTTATTAATCAAAGTTACATACTTTCTTTTACTCTTTGATTGCATTTTAGACGAATCCCCTACAAAGATGATGAATAAATTATCTAAAACAGTGTATCACCATGTACAAGAAAAGAGTTCGTTTGATCTGACTAACTCACCGAGCCTTCCGATGCAACTTAACAGGGAAGCGAGATGGCGGTGAAGGAGACAGTTCAGTTGGTAGCTGTGGTAGCTCCAACCCACCAGTTAGCATCCCCACAACCTCTTTCATGGAGGGCCTCCGAGCAGGCAATTTCTGCAAACAAAGCAAGGCAACCTTGATGCAAAGAAGGGCTTGTTCTCGATCTATGGACTGAATCGACTGATCGACCAATTCGATGAGCTTTCCAGCTCGAGCGAGATGACGAGCCCATGATAAGAGATTGGCTCGCTGGAATTCCGATAGTGGTGAATTTGTCACCTGAAGGGGCCGTCTTCCAGCTATAACGACTAGTAACAGAACTCCGTAGCTATAAACATCAGATTTCTCAGAAAGATCTCCACCACCGCCGTATTCGGGGGCAATGTAGCACATTGTTCCTCTCATACTCGGTGTACTACTAATCCCACCACTCTTGGGAATATCCCCTCCGGTTGAATCATGGCTGTTCCCTCGACCTCGCCAGAGTTCGCCACTAAGCCCATCTAACCACCAATCGATGCTGCCTCGGCTTCCATGGCTTCTACTTCTGTTCCTCTTCTTTTTCTCTCTGTACATTTCATCATCCACTGGCCACAAGTCAGCCTCTTTCTCATCACAACTACCTGCCCCCTTTTGAGGCTTCTTTTTCTTCTTTTTCCTTTCAAGCTCTTCACAATACTCCTCCTTCCACCACTCCCTCACTGGCTTTCTCTTCTCCTTTTTCAGATACTTGGCACTCTTTTCATCATCCATAGACATCCACCATTCCAACCGCTTCTTGTTCTTCTTTTTCTCTGACTTCTTAACACTTCTCTCACCCGACGACGCTGCAATCCACTCGCTCTTCGGCCTCTCGCGCTTGATCTCTGATCCAATCCACTCCATAACATATTCCTTAACATTCCCACTAGAACCAACTCCATTTTCCTGCTTCCACCACCAATCTTTACCTGCTAAACTATTCTTAAACCCAACACCACTTTTCTTCTCCACACTGCTCGGCTCCTTCCCATTCTCCGATGGAGACTCCATCGCAGCAACCGCCAAAGCAGTCTCGGGCAAAGCCGTGGCGGCCTCCACCGTCTCCGGTGAAGTCTCGGAAACAGGAATTCTCAAAAAGCTCTCAGGTGACTGATCAACACCCACGTTCAATTCATCAAATCCAGTAGTAGTTACACTCTCAGCTTCCTCAGCCACAGATCCACAATCTTCAATCACGCAACCGCCACGATTACTCTCATGTTCATCCTTCTTCTCCTCTACCCCACCACTCACCTTCACCTCAACTTCAAATTGACCATTCTCCAATTTCAACCTAGCAAGCCCGAAATCCCCGATCTTCGCAGCGAAACAATGATCCAAAAGCACATTACTAGGCTTAATATCGCCATGAATAACAGGCGGATCTAAGCCATGAAGATGCTCTAATCCCTTCGCAACATCGACCGCAACCGAAAACCGCCTCTTCCACTCCATAAGCTCCAAGCACTTCCTATGCAACAAAGCATCCTGCAAACTCCCATTCTGCAAAAGCTCATAAACCAACAGCATCCGACGCCGCTTCTGATCGGAGCAAAACCCAAGAACACTAACCACAAAACAGGACTCAATCTTGGAGGCAAAGAACAGCTCGTTCTGAAATTCCCTTTCACCCTGTAAAGACCCAGAATCCATAAGTTTGACCGCGATTTCCGTACCGGTTTGTGGCAGAGTACCGTAATAAACCGAGCCGAAGCCGCCTTGGCCGAGGCGGCGAGAAGGGGAGAAAGAATCGGTGGCGCGGCGGAGGAGGGAGTAAGAGAATCGGTGGGGGGGTTTGGAATCGGAAGGGGCGGTGCGTTTTCTGGTGATTTTGCGAAACAGGATTACGAAAAACAGGAACAGAGAGAAGGCGGCGGTGGAGGCGGCGGCGATCGGAGGAAGAAGATGACTGGAAAGAGCATGGTGATGGGTTTGTACAGAAGGAGTTGGAGATGGAGAAATTGAGCGAGATGGCATTGTAAGAACAGATTTGAGCAATATTTTTGTGGGTTTTTCGCGTTTGTGTGAGATTAACAGGAGCGGGATTTTTTCATGGTGGAACTGAATCGGAATTTGTGACGAAGAAGAAGAAAGGGAGCGTTGGGTTTTTTCTTTAATTTATTTTCGGCATTAATATTTATTATTTACTATTATTATTATTATTATTATTATTTATGGCAATTGGCTAGATTTTCCCTTTTGTATAATTACATGAAAACGTGAAAAGACCTTTGAAAAATCCACATTTGCATCGTTGTTTGACACCACTTTTTTTTTCTTTTTTCTTTTTTCTTTTTTCTTTTTTTTTTTTTGTCGTTCATTGGTATATGTATTTATAAAATTTAGAGGAAAAGTCTTGCTAGTGGATTATTATTAATAATAAATCGTGTTACCTGTCTTCTTATTATTTAAAAAAACTTTTGTCTCTTTGTTTGATTATGTTTTGTTGAGCATTGAATTAAAATAGTTTATTTTAGAAGTAGACTTTTAGTCAAATACAATTTAAACAAAATCTTACAATTAAATGGGTTGATGATGTAATTGATTATCTTATACTAAATTATTTTTAAAAAATTTCATCATTAATATTGTTGAATTAAAAATAAATAAACATAACAAAAACAACTGTTTTTTTACTTATGAGGTTAAGAAGTCTCTTATTTTATAAGAAAGAAAATGAATACATTTTTCGTATTATTAAATATGTGTGAAAAATTTACTTTTTATAGTCTACTATTATATATAATAGCATATGAGATGTATCAAGTCATTTTTAAGAAAGAAAAAATTGAAAGTGCTTAAATGTCTATTCAAAATCTAGAAAAATAACTTCTTGATAAGTGATATTAATTATGAATATAATTCATCCTCTCACAGTAAGTAAAATTGCAATTTTATATTTTTCGAACACCCATATAAGATTTTATCCAAATATATGATGGATGAGATTAGACTTTAAAAAATTTATCCTACAAATACTAAATCACTTCCAAATAACGTCTAACCCAAACTGTGAAAATATAATTGTTGTAAAATTTATGTTTTCATTGAGTTTCTAAAAAGAAATCGTTGGACATAAGAGATGCAAAAGAAGGTAATTTGATCTTAAACTTGGTAAAGAAAATGTATGAGATTTAATTTCAATCCTACAAAAAGAGGTTGTATTTATTATTATTTTTTATTTTAAGGTAAATTGAAAATGAATTAGTGAATAGAAAGACTATTTAAATGGAGATAATATAAGTTCAGCGTGCTTTGCTTGTTATAAAGAAAATAAAGAAGAACTATCTCTCATCCATACCATGCCTTCGTTAACTTTCTCTTACCCTAAACAAAAAACAATCTTTGAAAGAGGAATATTTACATCATACCTGAGCATCATATATAAAATAATGCCCACATATGTGGCCTAATATGCACCACAATTTATTTAATTTTAAATTTAAAAGATACAAAAGTAAAGTAAACAAAAATAGGTTGTGACCCATATTGAGCCACATAACTGGACATTATTTTATATATGATACCCGGACATGATGTCAATATTTCTCTCTTTGAAAACCCGTTTTCAGATAACGAATTTCATCTACCATACTCTCCAACTCATTTCAAAGACATGTGATGGTTTAAAAGTTGAATGATCATGAGAAAGTCGGCTTCCACCTGAATATTATCAAAGCCCATATTCAAAGTAGTACACACAAACGATTTCTAAAGTCATAACTTTCGAGGTTGGTATTACATTAATATGAGTTAGATATTGAATAAGTAACCAATATTAGGTGAATTTCTCTTTAATTAGCTTGAAAAATAGTGTGGATATAAGTTTTGAGCGATTAATAGAGGAAACAAACCGTTCAATTATAACTCAATGAATGGTGTTTTTCACAAAAAGAAAAAGAAAAAAAACTCAATAAATGGTGTATATACTAATTAGGAAATTTGTTATGTATACCAACTTTAAGGTTTTTTATTAAAATTATAGCACATTTTTATCAAAAGTTCGTTCATATCAAAATTCTGAATGATTGAACTCAATCGAACTCAATCAATAACTAGTGATTGAACTCAATCAGTTTGTTAAGTGATT
>JBBMEF010000022.1:5984669-6022928 GCA_037832685.1 Sicyos baderoa | reverse complement strand
AGGGTATTAACCGACACCGACCGCCTAAGGTTGAAAACCGACCGACCGACCCAAAATCGGTCGGTTTCGGTCGGTCGAATCGGTTTTTGGATAATGTATGAACACTCCTATTTAAACCTAAGTTAGTGGTGTTCATACATTTTTTGAAAAATTGAATTTGACCGATCGAAATTGTCTGAATTAAGATGTTTTTTAAGTATATGGTCGTGTTAGTTAAAAAATAGTTATTAGAAATTGTTGGTTAATAAAAAATTTCCTCTGTATAATATAATAAATTTCTTAATTTTCAAAAATTGATTCTCAAATTTTATTAAAAAAATTAACTTTTTAATATAAAAGTGAAAAAATATGGGTTAACTAATTTTAATCGACTCACCGGATCGGTTGGTTTGAGTATATTATTAAGAGAAATATTTAGGTCATGTCTGGGCATGACCTAAATATTAATGCTCACATATGTGGCTTAATATGAGTCACAAACTATTTTTCTTTTTTTTCTCTTTTTCTTTTTTTAAGTTTAAAGTAAAGTAAGGTGTAGTTTATATTTATGGACATTATTATTTAGATCATACCCAGACATGATCTAAATATTTCTCTATTATTAATCAAACCGATAAGTTCATTGTTAAATTTCACCGAAAATCAGACTGATTGATAAACACCCCCACCTAAATCATCACTTCATGAACAACGCTGATTCTTTACAATCAGTGACAGATTTTCGAATCTGGGTTTTCAATGAATCTTGATATCCGTTTTTTCCCCGTTCCAATTTTGTTGGAACTCCTTCGGAATGCGAGTTTGCCTTTGGATGTGTATGTGATACGTGAGATAATCTCTCGGATATACAAGTTTTTATAATTAGATGTTCAAACTAATTAAAGAGGTTATAAATTTATATTCTCAGTGTAAAATAAGCTCATAATCTACATCAAAACCTTGGTAGGACTTTTTCCTTAGTGCCGACATATATATTATATCAATTATGACACCTATCTAAGAATTAACTTTTAATAGCTTTCTTTGACGACTGAATGTAAGTTGAGGTAACCATAAACTAGTCTAGACACTCATATGTATAAACAAAATGTCTACGGAGCACAAAGCAAGAAAACAACTTCGGAAAACAGTTACCTGTACATATTCTACAAACTAAGCTGATTTCTCCAAAGTTTTTTAGTAACTAAGTTCTGGTTGAATATATATATATATGAGCGAATATATATATATATAAGTTCTGGTTGAATATATATATATATGAGCGAATAGCAAACTGCTAAAGAAAAATAGGAAGCTGCAAAGAAGTCATCAAATAAATAAATATTCAATTAAAATGTCTTGATCCTGAAAAGAATATACATACATCTCTTAAACTGAATCAACAGAAACATGAATGAAAATGAACCTCAAAATCCTAACTTTTCCTAATGAAATTGTTGTCCCCAGAAAGCTCAAACCAGACACCAAACAAATACAGAATTCTCCTAGAGCTCCCTCACTTTCCAACCCATCAATTATGATCAATAGAAAACCATGAGAAAAACAACAATTCAACCAAACAATCAAGTTAGAACTGAAGAACAGTTCTCAAAACAACTAATCATCTACCACTAAACAATCTTCTTCCCAGATTTCGAATAATAAACACGATACCAATTCACAAACTCATTCAAACCTGTCTCCAAATCCGTGGTGGGATTGTAGCCAAGCTCGGTCCGAGCCAGAGAGACATTAGCATGAGTGAAAGGAACATCGCCGTTCGTCGGGATCGGCAACACCATTCTCTTAGCTTCCTTGTTCAGCAACTTCTCCAATATGTTAACAAGTTCATTGACAGTCACAGGGGAAGTATTCCCAAGGTTAAACACCCGCATTTGAGCCTTCCGCTTCTTCTTTCCGCCGCTCCCGGTGCTCGTCTCCGCGGTATCAATCGCCCCCAAACAACCCTTCACAATATCATCAATGTAGGTAAAATCCCTAGCCACAGATTTATGATCAGCCCCAACAAAAACCTCAATCCTTTTCCCCTTCAAAATATCCCTAGTGAAGAAGAAATAAGCCATATCTGGCCTACCCCAAGGTCCATAAACAGTAAAGAATCTCAACCCAGTAATTGAAAGTCCATAAATATGATTATAAGAATGTGCAATTTCCTCACCAGCCTTCTTAGTTGCAGCATATAAGCTCGCCGGCCGATCGGTTTGATCCGACTCCGAAAAGGGCGTTCGAGAATTCAGCCCATAAACCGAGCTAGAAGACGCCCAAACAATCGCCGGCTGCGGATTCGCCGATTTACAAATCTCAAGAACGCTAATCAATCCAGCAATGTTGGAATTCACATACGAATTAGGGTTTTTCATCGCGTATCGAACCCCAGCTTGAGCCGCGAGGTGCATCACATGAGTGAATTTCCCCAATTCGAAAAGCTTGCGCAACAGAGCGCCGTCGTTGATGTCGCCCTCAACGAGGAGCACGCCGGCGCGGTCGAGGACTGCGGCGCGTGAGCGTTTGAGGGAGGGGTCGTAGTAGCGATTGAAATTGTCGAGGCCGAGGACGCCGTCGCCGCGGCGGTTGAGTGCGAGAGAGACGTGGAGGCCGACGAATCCGGCGGCGCCGGTGACTAAAACGCGGCGGTGGCGGTGGCGGAGGGAGTGGCGGATTTGATCCTCCCAGTGGGGACTGCCGCCTTGGAGATGGCGGCGCGTGGGGTTGGGGTAGGGTCTGGAGAAGAGGAAGAGTAATAGAGCGATGAAAATGAGAGGCCAAAATGTGAAGAGTTTGGTTCTGGAGAAGAAACGAGAACGGTGGAGATACGGTGGCTTCTCCATTGTTGACGGCGGTGTTTCTTTTTCACCCCTACCTGGAAGAACCTATCAGTATCAGTAATAAACTATGATTTTTTAATTTTTTTTTTAATTCTTTTCATTTAAATTTGATATTGTATAACATTTTTAGGGGATTTTTTAAATGTATAATAACAATAATAATACTAAAAATAACAAAATTTTAGAATGAATTCGTGCCTAATATATAAATTTTTGTAGTATAAATTGGGGAAAAGGGATAAATACGGTTCCAGAGATTAACTTGTCATGGTACTAAACCCCACCCTTTTTCCTAATATTAAATTAGACAAAAAAATAAAAAGTTTCACTAGTCATAAATTATAATTGTGAATTTTGTTGAGCATTTATTCATCCAAATGCTTCTTAGACTTAGGAAAGTAAAGGGCTTAGAGTCAGCAATGATAGTAAATTACTGCAAAATTAATTAAGGGAAAAAGTAGTAGGAAACTTGCATTTGAAGTATCAACAAGTGCACAAAGTGCAACCATAAAGAACGGTTATAAATTCAACCCACGAGAACTACTATAAGATCGAATGGTGTAAGAACAGATGAAATGTATATAAACTGATCCAAATAAAAAAACACTTGCAACTACTTTGAAGTGCTCTTAATTAAAGAAAGGAAATCACTATCTAGTTCAATTAGCATGGTAGAATATGAAATTTACACAACTTGACCCCAAGTCAGAGTCCTTGTATAACAACGACATGAGAGCGTCGTTCTTCATTTCGTTCCAAAATAGACGAACAAGAAGTTCTATTACGGGTGCCAAGTCGAAGCATCTTGAAAATATATTTGGAGTGTAAAACATTTCAACACCTCCATGTGAGGTTTTGTGGACAAATCTGTTCTTTTTGAAACTTTCCTTGATTCTTTATTGTCAACAACTGAAGCTCCTTGAGTAGGCTTTGGATGGTCTAAGTTTTTGTGTTTTTTGTATGGCCCAGTTGTAATGTAAGTTAATCTTCAATGTCTCTTAACAAAAGAAAAAACAGTTATCTTATCATAAAGGAAAAAAGGTCTCCAATTGTAGCTCTATTGCCAATATTTATTGTTTTTTTGTGTGTGTGAACTATCATTGCCAAAGTGAAAGGCATGCATACTTGTAAAGTTCTTTGGTCAACTTCCAAAAGCAAATGAAATGGATGTGCTTGTGCTTCTTTACCATATTGAACGAGAATTTAGTTTAAGGAGTTAAAAATTGAGAGTTATAGCTAAAAACTTGTTTGAATGTATTTTTGTGTAGAGGAGTTAGAATCAAAATCTTATTTTGATATAAATTTAAAACGAGTAGTTATTTTGATTAGTTAAAAAAATGATTAAAATAAGTTGTTAAATATGAGTTATTTTAATTGGTTTGAAATGAGTAATTAGAAATGATTTAATAAAAAATGAGGAGTTATTTTTTAGAGTAAAAATAAGGAAAGTTAGTAAAAACTCATTTGGATATAGGTTTTCGAGGAAGAGTTGGTGAATCTTGCATCTAAATCCTTTTTAAATATGGCAAACAAACACCCTCTAAGCTTCTGCATAAGTAGCTTTTTGTTTCCTTTCGTATCCGTGAGTGTCTCGATCGCTTACACGTACATTGACTATTTTCACAAGGCAAACCATTTGACTCTACAATATTTGACTATTAAGGAAACCTATAATAAAATTAATTCATAAGTGCTACCATGGATTAAACTAGAACATTATGAGAGGTGTCTACAAATTCAAAAACTAAGCATTTGACCACCGTGCCAGCATTTTTACTCATTATTAGATGTATGCTACTTGTTCTTTCTTTTTCTTCTTTTACTTTTGTTCTTTTGGCAGAATTGAGAGAATAACAAGGCTACAAGGAGGAAATAATCACATTGAAATCATAGTTTCCATAAAGCAATCAGAATCTTTCATGTACTTTATCAAATTCTGTGTAGAAGATCAATAAAACAGAAAGGGACAATATACAAATATCTTATGAGTTCTGGACCTATGAAGGCCATCACATCACCAGCAAGATACAAAAACTAAAGGAAAGAAGCTAATATGAAAAACTCAAAAATCAAAGTTACAAACTTTCTTTAACTCTTTGACTGCATTTTACAAGAATCACCTACAAAGATGATGAATAAATGATCTAAAACACTGAATCAGCATATACAAGAAAAAGAAAAAGAGTACGTTTGATCCGATTAACTCACCGAGCCTTCCGATGCAACTTAACAGGGAATCGAGACGGGGGCGAAGGGGACAGTTCCGTTGGTAGTTCAGGTAGCTCCAACCCACCAGTTAGCATCCCCACAACCTCTTTCATCGAGGGCCTGCGGTCAGGCAATTTCTGTAAACAAAGCAGGGCAACCTTAATGCAGAGAAGGGCTTGATCTCGATCTAAAGACTGAATCGATTGATCAACCAAGTCGATGAGCTTTCCAGCTCGAGCAAGATGACGAGCCCAAGATAAGAGATTGGCACGCTGGAATTCTGATAATGGAGAATTTGTAACCTGAAGTGGTCTTCTTCCAGCTATAAGAACTAACAAAAGAACTCCATAGCTATAAACATCGGATTTCTCGGAAAGATCTACGCCACCGCCGTATTCAGGGGCAATGTAGCACATTGTTCCTCTCATACTTGGAGTACTACTAACCCCACAACTTTTGGGAATGTCCCCTATGGTCGAATCACGGCTGTTCCCACGAGATCGCCAGAGTTCGCCACTAAGCCCATCTAACCACCAATCGATGCTGCCTCGGCTTCCATGGCTTCTGCTTCTATTCCTCTTCTTTTTGTCTCTGTACATTTCATCATCCACTGGCCACAAGTCAGCCTCTTGAGGCTTCTTTTTCTTCCTTTTCTTTTCAAGCTCTTCACAATACTCCTCCTTCCACCACTCCCTCACTGGCCTTCTCTTTTTCAGATTCTTGGCATTCTTTTCATCATCCATAGACATCCACCATTCTAGCCGCTTCTTGTTCTTCTTTTTCTCCGATTTCTTTACCGTTCTCCCACTCGACGAGGCTGCAATCCATTCGCTCTTCGGCCTCTCGCGCTTGATCTCCGATCCAATCCACTCCATAACATATTCCTTGACATTCCCACTCGTACCAACTCCATTTTCCTGCTTCCACCACCAATCTCTACCTGATATACCATTCTTTTTCTTCTCCACACTGTTTGGCTCTTTCCCATTCTCAACACTAACTCCATCAAACGCCGCCGAAGCAGTCTCGGGGGAAGTAGTGGCGACCTCCACCGTCCCAGGCGAAGTCTCTAAAACGGGAATTCTCAAAAAGCTCTCAGGTGACTGATCAACACCCAAGTTAGATTCATCAAATCCAGCAGTAGTTACACTCTCAGATCCACAATCTTCAACTTCACCATTCACATTCACCTTCACCTCAGCTTCATTATCATCCAACTTCAACCTAGCAAGTCCAAAATCCCCGATTTTCGCCGAAAAACAACGATCCAAAAGCACATTACTAGGTTTGATATCACCATGAACAACAATTGGAACCAAGCCATGAAGATGCTCCAGTCCCATAGCAATATCAACCGCAACAGAAAACCTTCTCTTCCACTCCATAAGCTCAGAGCACTTCCTATGCAACAAAGCATCCTGCAAATTCCCATTACACAAAAGCTCATAAACCAACAACATCCTCCGCCGCTTGAAATCGGAGCAAAACCCAACAACGCCGGCGACGAAAGAACAGTCGATCTTGGAGGCGAAAAACAGCTCGTTCTGAAATTCCCTTTCGCCCTGTAGAGACCCAGAATCCATAACTTTGACGGCGAATTCTTGGTGGGTTTTTGGGAGGGTGGCGTGGTAGACGGAGCCGAAGCCGCCCCGGCCGAGGCGGCGAGAAGGGGAGAAGGAATCGGTGGCGCGGCGGAGGAGGGCGTAGGGGAATGGGTGAGGGGGTTTGGAGTCGGACGGGGCGGTGCGTTTCCGGGTGAGTTTGCGGCGGAGGATGATGAAGATGAGGAACAGAGAGATGGCGGCGGCGGTGGCGGCGGCGATTGGGGGAAGGAGATGAGTGGAGTGGGAATGGTGGTGAGTTTGGAGTGAAGGGGATGGAGATGGGGAAATGTAGCGAGATGGCATTTTTTAGAAGAAATTGGAATTGGAATTGGATTTATTTGGTGGGTTTGTTAACAGAATCGAGTTCTTTTCATGGTGGAACTGAAATCACAATTCTGAAGAAAACGATGACGAAGAAGAAAAAGAAGGGGAAGAAAAGGAACCTTCTTTTTTTTTTCTTTTTCTTTTTTAATTCATAATTTATTTTTTACTTAGAAGCCTTCTTAAAAAAAAAAAAAAAAAAAAAAAAAAAAAAAAAAAAAAAAAAAAAAAAAAAAAACATTATATGAAGAACAATTTTCAGACTCTAACTCATAACAATGAAATCGAAATGGATTAACACACAACAATAAACTAATTAATACTCATATAATTTATTTTTTACTTGAGTTAAAAGGTCCAAATTAAGTTATCATTGCATAATATTTTGGTCAAATTACAAATTTGATTTAGATTTTGGGGAAACTAAAATTTTGGTCCTTTTTATTGAAAATTAAAAATTATTTTAATTGCTTGATAGAAATCTCCTATAAAGACCAAGTCTAACTCTATACGAAAAATTCTATTTTTTTTTAACCATAAAGCTTAAATTTGTGATTTAGCTCAACATTTGGAATAAAAATATTCCAATCACTGGGATAAACGTATCTTCCATTTTTTTCCCGATTGAATCCATTTCCAATACACCATATATTAATCTATAAAAAAGTAAAATGAAAAAAAAAATTAAAGATATTATATTATGGGTGAGGGGGTATTATGTATCTTTCCACTTTTTTTTTTTTTAATTTATTTATTGTAGAAGAAGATTATTATGACTTTTTTCTAGTTTACATGCCTCTAATTGGTGAGATTTTCCAATGAACACTAAAATTGTTATAAGTGACAAATAATTCAGAAAAAAAAACAAACAGTAAAGTTAGTGAACTACCACTTGGAGATTTGTTTTTTTAGGAATATTAAGTGTTAGAAAAAAAAAACTTGGAAACAGTCATAGAGATAAGTTGAATAAGAAAAGTGAATTAGGTTAATTAATTTTCTTTTGTTTAATTTTGTTAAATTCAAAGGCTTTGTGTAAAGAAATGGTGACCCCCACACACTACTCCAATAAATCATTTTTTCTTTGGTAGGTTTGATCATCTTTATGTGTGACTCATCACAAAGCTATTATGCCTCCATATTACTAAATTTTAGATGATATTATGATAATAATAATAAAAAAAAAATGGGTTTTGCAGTTGATAAAATATTTACAATATTAGGTAAATTTAAAAAAATTTATCAGTATAAAATAATATTTTTTATATTAAATAACTAATACATAATATAGTAAGATAAATATTATTTGTATTGTATATTTGATTATGAACACTAAATATATTTTTATTTGCCTAGATTAATAATTATTTTGTAAAATTAGACTATTGAGTACAATTTTTTCTAATAAAAATACTTAAAATCAACAAAGTCAAGAAATGCTTAGCTACCAATTTGAAAGTGATATTAAGGCATGGTCTTTCCACAATTCTTTTAAAATTCTTCTCGTCTTTTTAGAAAGTCTTTCAACTATATACAACCATATTAATATTAATATCAATTTCATGATTATATTTTTAATACTGTTTTCATTTATCTTAAATGTATTGAACATATTCCAATATTATATTTCGGTCAACAATAACAAAAACTCAAAGGACAATAACATGTATTCATAATTATAAAAAAAAAAAATTACAATTTCGAATCTTTCACAATTATCAAAAAAAGTGATTAAGGTTCTCAGAAGATATGGGCACATATTGGTAATTTAAAAGAAATGGTTGAACAACCGACTCTGACTTTGAAAAATGTCTAAAATCAATCAATTCAATTTTTTCAGTCATGTTTGATAACTATTTAGGCCACATTTAATAACAATTTAATTTTTAATTTTTAGTTTTTAAAATTTAAGCCTACTCTCACTCAAATTTACTATAATTCTTCCACCATTCTTACAATATATTCATCTTTCCTTAAGAAATTAGGAGAATACTAACCGACTTTTAAAAACAAAAAAAAAATAGCTTCCAAAATTTTGTTTTTGTTTTTAAAAGTTGGTTGATATCCTCATACTTTCTTAAAGAAAGATGGATAAATGATAGAAATGGTGGAAACATTATAGTAAATTTTAGTGAGAATAGACTTAAATTTCAAAAACAAAAAACAAAAAACCAAATGGTTATCAAACGGGGCCTTAGTTTTTTGTTTTTGATTTTTGAAATGTAAGCATATAACAATTATCGATCTTACCATATGTTTTCTCTTACTTTGATGTCTACATCTCACCTATATTTGTAGAAATCAAACTAAAATTTGAAAACAAAAAAATAGCTTAAAAAAGTTTGTTTTTGTTTTTAAAAGTCGGTTAGTATCCACTTATTTTCTTAAGAAAAATAGATATATTGTAGGAAATGTGGAACATTATATAAGAAATTTAAGTGAGAATAAACTTAAATTTTAAAAACAAAAAACAAAAAATCAAATGATTATCAAACGGGGCCTTCACAATTGAGATTGAAATGAAAACAAGGAAAAATCCAATAATTTTGACTAGTTGTGAAGGTCAGGTGCTACCTTACACAAATTTAAGTAAAATCTAACATGTGGGGTTGTTTATTTGACATATTTAAGTAGGATTTAAATCGAAGATTTACTATCTCTTTTTTTAAAACCTACATCCAAACGATTTTTTACTTATTTCTCATTTTTACTTTTAAAAATAACTTCTGGTTTCTAACCATTTATTTATAACTACTCAATTATAATTATTTTTTCAAATCAATAAAAATAGCTCACTTTTAATCATTTCATTTTTAATTACTTAAAATAACTACATTAAAAGAAGATTTTGATTCTAACTCTTCTACACAAAAATTACATACAAACAAATTTTTGATTACAACTCTCAATTTTTAACTACTCAAAATAAGTTCTTACGTAAATTTTAGTTAAATATAACAAACAAACACCCCTAAGGATCCTTTGTCCCTCTCTTCTAAACTATGGAAAATATATGATGTAAAAGTACCAACATTTCTGTTTGATTGTTTAGGGCAAGAAACAAGAATACTCCACATTTGGGTCAATGGAAGTATTATTTTTGACACATTCCATCTGAAATTGCCTGAAGCTTTATATCAATTAAAACTGGATTTGAAAGTTCACATATGCCTTTTTTACTACCCTTTCTTTTAATAGGTGTCTCAGTCAATTTATGCCCACTTTAGTTATTTTCATTTATAGAACAGTTGTGTAATCCTACTATATCCAATTGTTTAGTGATTACCATACATTTATATATTTATAACTTTTTAATTCTCTAAGATCTCTCGACTACTAGACTAACTCGGGATGCTTTACGAGACTACGATATTATACTCCAAAATCCATGATACATACATGTACCCCCAACCAGTTATTCCAAATTCTACCAATCAAGAACCAGTAGACTCTATCATTTCTCTCTTTTTTCTCCCTCTAGAGAGAAAGAAAAGCAAGATCATTGATATATGAGTAAAAATCATACATGAAAAGCACCTAAAATCGAATTATATTAAATCATCCACCGATCTAAAATCTTAAGCTCATGAATTGATGCATATTTAATTATAACAATCAATAAAGTATTTTACAACAAATTGGTATCTTTATACATTTTTGTATAACTAAATTCCCATCTTTTCGAAGATTTGTAACTAGTAATATTGTGACTATTTGTTTCTCAAAAAAAATGTTATCTATTTTGCAGGTTATTGTAATTTAATTGTATTGGGTACTTTTTAAGGAAAATTACCAAATTATTCAGAAAATGATGATAAATACGATCATTTTAAAATTTTGTTTGATGTTAATTCATGCCCGGAAATCTGTGCTTGTTCCTCTCTCCCATGGACTAAAAAAATAATTATAATATTGATATTAATGATAATAGTGTATTATAATATTTTAAAATTTATCTAATTTGATTAAATGAGAATTAAATATCGATTTTTATGATTGGATAATATCAAACGAAAACTATCAAGCTACTAACTCATTCCATTTTCACTCCATATTCTAATTATAAGTTCTATTTAGAAGATACTACTAATTACTGATTAGTAAAAAAAAAAACTAAATATATGGCTTGAAATGAGAAGTTAAAGAACAGAATCTTAAAAATTTCTTTTTTTTATAAAGAAAATCGAAAAGTTCCATTCTCATGAGCTTTACGTCATTATGTCTAATAAAATTATTTGAATTCCGCAAAGAAAATTTGTATGAGGGGAGTTAGGTATCGAAGCAAAAGGAGCCTGCCTATTCGGTATATATATATATATATATATATATATATATATATATATTATATTTTTTTTTAATGAATAATGAGTATTCGGATATATTCTTTGGGTTCAATTAAATTTAAATATTTTTGCGTGAAGAATGACTATTTTAGTAATTTTACTAACTTCACTGAAGGAGTACTCAAAAAAAAAAAAAAAAAAAAAAAAAAAAAAACTTCACTGAGGACACCTAAGTTAAAATAGAGATTACTTGGTTAAATAATTAGCAATTTTGTCATATGAAAGTTTTGTTGGTAATATTTTAACTAATTGGATTTTCTAGTACAAAATACAAATATGGTTGAGAGTATTTTAAAATATGATAAGAGATTATAAAATCAAATATATAATAAAAATATTGTAATATTTTCAACTTTAGTTTATAGATAATTTTAAGGAAACTTAAAAGATTAGGCAAATTGCAAAAATGATTATAAATATGATTATTTAAAAAAAAATACCAATCATAATCATAGTTATTGGTATTATAGTATTATAGTAATATTGTATTACATAATATTATATTAGTGATTATTTATAACAATATTAATACCTATAAATGCAAAAAATTTAAACTATATTTGTAAAAAAGTCTATCTAAAACAATTTTCCTAATTTTAATTGTTTAGTGAATCAAATATGTCTTTTTTTCTCTCTCCAAATTTTATAGAGAATTGTCCAAAATAATCACTTTGTGGCATTCAACATAAGAAAGGTGAGTTCACCATATCAATATATGATATTATACATTATACACTTTCAATATAAACTCTCATAACTTTGTTTTTGGTCATCATTCAAAACGTTTTATGTCAATAAAATTCTTGTTACCTCATTATATACCTAAGATGATCCAATTAACTTAACTATGTGGAACTTTTCTTCGGAATTAGCAACGGAAAGCTTCAACTTTCTCGAGTTAGAAGCTTCCATCAATTTCTTTGGTGGATGCTTATACACCTTGGTTTCTATGATTTTAGAACTAATAGTTAAAGTTCTTTTAAACAATAACTGGGTTGATCTTTTGAATGAGAATCTTACTATCTCATATATATGAGAAGCGTTCTGCAAAGATGCCTTCTTTTCTATTACAGTTTTCTTCATTGATGATTTTTTAAGATTAATTTGTGTTCTCAATATGAGATGTGGATCATAACCACGACGAGTATAGAGTAAGTTAAGTTCTATTAAACACAATACCGATTTTGAGTTTTTCAAATCACGCATAACACATGATCGAAAATTCCACTCTTCCATTGTATCCCTCCAATGTTAGATATTTTGATGGTGAAAAGTGTATAATTGAGAGATAAAAGCTGAGTATTTTGTACTACAAATGGTAGCACCATTCATTTATATTGATGGTTTATTGGTAAAATTTATGTGAATAAAGAGCTGTCAAGAATTCACTTATTGGTAGATATATGAACTTTGGTTCTCATGGATGTTCCAATTATTCAATCGGTGTCCCTTTTGAAGGGGACCATAAATTATGAACCAAATTGTGTAGGCCACTAAAACTATATAGTTTTGGTTCAATGGGCCTTCAAGACAACAATTCGGCTATGATGTTTTGGGCATTCAAATATCAAGGTGTTAGAATTTAGCAAGATAATGAATAAATATGTCATCAACTAAAAAATTATTGGTTCGTGGAAATAGATTAACACCAAATCAAATAACTAATTCGGTAAGATATTTTTCTTTTAGTCAACAGTAAAACATTTGTGTTTTTTTTTTAACAGATAAAAAACTTGTGTTTAGTTCATGCCCATTTAATCGAAGATCAAAATGGTTAATAATTAAAAGATGGGTACTCGAAAAAAATAGAAATTGGTTAAAAGGTGTAATAATATATACTTAAGTTTCTTTTTTTTTTTTAATTACTTCTACAAAAAAAAAAAAAAAAAAAAAAAAAAAATTAATTTCTAAAAAATAATTATAGTAAAGGTCGTCAACAAGAGCAAGCTCGATCTCGTCAATATATAATACATATTAAAAAAATTAAGAGAAATTATTTAATTTTAATATAGACCAAATAAAAAATGCACTCATAACTTAGAACTAACAACTACTTTTCTGTTTTCTAAAAAAAAATAAAGAGCAATTACAACTTTGAATGTCCCAAACAAAAAAAAAAAAACTTGCAAAATAATAAAGGAGCAAAACTCCTCTACACATGGATGTGTAGAGGAGCCCTACAATTAGCTTATGTGGCACCATTGGGTGCCACAAATATTTATGTTACAAAAAAATATATTAGAAAGTAAATATTTTTTTGTGGCACCAAATGGTGCCACATATGCTAATTGTAGGGCTCCTCTACACATTCATGTGTAGAGGAGTTTTGCTCATAATAAAATTTAGAACAAAACCTATTGATTGATTTGTCCTTTTTACTTTTTTAGGATGTCACATGACAAATGCATAAGCCAAATTTTAGAGTTCAATTGTTTGAAGTAGACATATATGAACTATATCAAGCATTAAACAACATATGCAAATGGCTTGAGATCAGATTTTGCAAAACATTTTCAATATCTAGAAAATTCAAGGCAAGATAAAAAAACAATTGACATTCATAGTTATTTGCTTTCATATAATATTCCTTTTTCTCAAGATTTGAGCAATTTTAGTTGGAAAAAGCCATGAGCTTCCTCTTTTTGACAGCCTGAAACTTCTAACAAAATGAAGAACTTTGAAGATTGAAAATATCAACTCCAAAATTAATCAAACAAAAAAAAAACAAAGAAATTCAAACAAAAGATAACCAAGTGATAACAATGGGGCTTCTCACAGAATGAATTCCATCTTTCCAAATCAGCCCACCAAATTCCGGCATACTCTGTCTCTTTCTCGTCTGAAAAGTAATTTTGTAAGAAAGTTTCTGATATCGCGCTGTGAAATTCAGCCTCTCCGGCGAGACGTTCACGGCGGCGCCGCTAAACTCCGTCACCACCGCATGGTAACTGGACGCAGCAGGGCCGACGTTAGTGACGGTTCTGTGAAGGGTCAGGGAAGAAACAGAGGTTTTCTCCGGGAAGACGGCGGAAATCGCCGGGTAATTCAAATCGCCGGCGGTGGCGAGACGGCGGCGGTTGCAAGTTCTGTTCGAGTGTTTTGAGAAGATTTTGAGCTGTTGAGTAGTTAAATCTTGGGTACAGAGAAAATCGAAGTAATCTTGCGGTTCGATTTCGTAAACCAATCCTGGATTTAGAGCTTTTCTTGGGTTTATGTGGCCGGCGCCGTGGTCGTACGGACTGGACGTCGATGCGGTCATGCCGGAGCTGGCGGCGTCTTTGAGAGGTTTGTAGGTGTTGTCGTGGACGTAGGCGGTGGTCATTAACGCCGATTTGATCGCTGATGGACTCCAATTGGGGTTTTTCGATTTGATTACGGCGGCGACGCCGCTAACGTGAGGACAAGACATTGAAGTTCCCGAAAGAATGTTGAATTTGGTTCTTCTTGGATCCGTCGTTAAACTCGACGGCCCTGTTTTTCCGGTCCAGGCGGCGAGGATGTTAACGCCGGGAGCTACCAGATCCGGTTTCAAAATCTCCAATGAGAGGAAATTTGGTCCTCTGGATGAAAACGCCGCCACCACCGGCGACGGTTTAACCCCCAATCTTGTACCTAAAAACCCAAACCCCGCCGTCGATTTTTGATTCGTGGTTGCGTATTGCTTAATCAATTTACCCTCTTTTTCTCCGACGGCGATCGCCGGAATTAAATGGCAATCGGCAACGAGTTCTTCCCCATTCGCCGCCGTGTTCGACAGAATCATCCCGATCCCGCCGGCGTTTTTCACGACCACCCCCTTCTGAACTCGTGGGCTGATTCCTCTGTCGCATATCACGATTTTTCCGGTGACAATTTTTGGATCTAATGTTCCGTCTAAACAGAGTGAACTCGGATCTGGGTTTGTGGAATTACTCCCCATGTAAACGATTGGGAATTGTTTGTTTTCCGGAAATGTGATTTTTCCTCTGTATAATGAAACGCCGGTGACTGTTCTGTTATCGCCGAGCTTCACAATCGCCGGAAAATCTCTGTCCATTGTACTAGCGCCGACGGTGGTAATCCACGGCGAGACATTCGTTAAACTAACAGGGTCCGGTCCTCCATTGCCGGCGGAGCAAGAAACGAAAACCCCCATTTCCATAGCTCCAAATGCTGCAACGGAGAGACTATCACGATAGTAAGAAGAAACGCCGCCGCCTAGAGAGATCGACAGAACATTTACGCCGTCGGCTACCGCCCTGTCCACCGCCGACAAGATATCGGAGCTAAAACAACCGCCGACCCAACAGACTTTATATGCCGCAATTCTAGCACCGGGCGCCATTCCTCTCGCCGTTCCATAAGCATAACCCAACAAGCTTGCGCCGGCCACCGGAGCCCCGGCGACTGTCGCCGCCGTGTGAGTTCCATGCCCATCTTGATCTCTCGGCGATTTATACTCCAGTTGCTCGTTAAACTTCCCCGTCGCAGCTTCGTAGCCGTGGTAAAAAACTCTGGCGCCGATGATTTTTCTGTTGCAGCTCTGTTTTGTGAAGCCTCGCCCTGTTTCGCATTCCCCTTTCCAATTCGCCGGCACCGGCGACATTCCGGCGTCGTTGAAGCTCTCACTCTCCGGCCAAATCCCGGTATCCAAAACTCCAACAATCACATCGTGGTCAGAAACTTGTTGAGACCAGTCGCTGTTGCTGTCCGCCGGTTCAAGCCCAAGGAATCTGGGGCTTCTCGTCGTATGAAGCTCGTACTTCATTTCAGGAAAAATCGCCACAACCCCATTTTCTTGCTCGAGCTTCTCAGCTTCCTCTTCACTCAACCGAGCCGCAATTCCATGGAAAACATTCTGGTAAGTGTACACAATCCTCCGATTGGTCTGTTTTTCGGCATTGTCGGTTTCTTTCTCGGGACCAAGAATTGCTCTGTTTAGGACAGTGGAGTACCAGTCGAAGTGATCGGAGAATGAGTCCGGCATTGCGGATTTGTCCATTTGAATCACGTAAGTTTTGAAGAACTGGGCATGGAAGGAGTGGAAGCAGAGGAGAAAACATAGGAGCTTGAGAGGAGTTTCTGCCATGGCTGTTTGGTTCTGTTTGGGAGAGAAATGGAGAAGGGGTGAATGAGCATTTAGAAGGAGATATTGGTGAACAGAGGCAGGTAATAAATGTGAGTGGTTGTTGTTTTGAATGATGAAATTCAAGAGGGGGTTTGCAATGTTGGTGGTCAGAAGTTAATTTTGGTTGTGTATTTTGGTCCCCTGTTTTTATTACAAGATATCAATATTTTGGGTGGCTTCTAAAATTATTTTATTAACTTTTTAAGGTTATAATTTTAGAATTTTGTTGGTATGGTTTGTGAAAATTTTAGTTGGGTGACATGTTCTATATCTTGATGGATTGTAACACTAAGTCACTAGTTCAATCCTAAAAATAAGTATTTAAATTTTATATTATTTAAGAGCAATAATACATTATATATATATATAGTGTTTGTATCTTTTTTTCTTTATTTTTTTTAATTGACTTCTTGTTTTTGATAACTTAGAAACTTGGAATTTGAGATACAATTGAGAAGTGTCTATCAATTATTTATACTTTTGATCAATTGCACCTCACCTTTGACACTTTAGAGTTTTTAAAAACTAGAATATAGTTAATGAACGGTCATGATTTTAAGTAATGTTAGCTTCTTTTTATTATTATTAATTTTTTTAAAACTATTTGCTTAACTCTATTACTTTTTTAATATAGTAATTGAGGGATGGGCTAGATACCACATTTTCCTACAATCAAATTGAAATTAGAGTTAGGAATACTACTTTGGGTATAAGTATCTATCACAAGTTTATTAATTTTCACCTACCAACAAATTAATTTTTTATAAATTTTTTTGACATTTATTAGGGAGAGGTGACATATCTGGTAACACTAGTCAAAATATGCAAAACTATCGGGGATAGGGACGATCACCAATATTAAACAAAAATGCCTATCACAAACTTATTACATATTTGAGAGAATTATAACGTGACGTATCTTCAAATATCAATTTTATTTTTAATTCACTTTAAATATCATTTCTTCTTTATTAGTTAAATCAGAGAAGTTAAATCATCCTTTTTATATATATATATATATATATATATATATATATTTAATGCATATTTCATATCCCACAAATAGTAATAAGTTTTTAGGCATAAAATAAATTCTCATAAATTATTATCTCCCTTGAACAATAAGCAGGTTGGTGGTGAATGAATTTAGTTGTTTTAAAATAATAATAAGTAAATTATTACGGTTGAGAGTTACTGAATTTGCCGCCGCTGCTAGTGGTGGTTGTGACGGTGTAGTTTTTGCTGGATCCTTTCTTCACATGATTTTTGTACGATTCATGTTCTACCGTCGGATCCATTCAAATCCAACCGTCCCAAATCAATCGAGCTATTATTACTATTATTTTTATTTTTTTCCATTTTCTAAATTTTCAAATAAATATAAACATACATCACTTCTTAAATTTAAGATAACGTTTGTATCAAACTTGCGAGAATTATTTCTTTATGATAATCAATCATTGACCTAATAATTCCTATGAAGGCTCGTGATCTTCCGAACTTTTTACTTTTATTGATTTTCCTTTTTTTTAAGAGTAATTTTCCTTTTTTTTTTTTTTTTTTTGTATTATCATGTAGCAAAATAAATATCTTCAAATATTTGTAAATTTTTCGTCTTTCATACATTTAAATGTAACAAAATTTTCAAATGTGATGGTATAACTAGCGTGTCAACTAGAATAATAACTTTAGCATCGAAAGAATTTGTGACTCGTGTTGGTTTCATTATCTAAAAGCCGTAAACCTAGCTTAATATTATAATCACATGTTTGATCTCGAGAATCAATATTTTACTTTAATTTATTTGAGAATAATAATTAAAAAACAAAAATGATGGTAATTGGCAACGGTAAGATAGGGTATGAAACTATCCATTTTTAACTTAGGTACGTAATTGACTTCATATTCAAGAAATTAAGATTGAAAATCAAAGGAAAAGATAATGTTGCTATTATCTTATGACTATTTTTTAAATTGATTTGGAATTTTAATTAATATTTTATATTTCTACTAACGTAATTTGGCAGTTTGCATGCAATAGAGTGAAAGCACTAGAAGAAAAAGCAAAGCAAAAGGTTCTTGAAAGAATCACACATAGAAAGAGACCATTTGTTAAGGAATATTGGGTACATATACATCACAATCTGAGCTGTAAAATAAAATTTCACTTTACTTGTAACTTTATGAACTTTGATTTTTTCCCGACGTTAGGGTCTCATTGGAATTATCTTCCCAATCTGATTTTTTTCCCAATCAATAACGTTCAGGTAAAAAAAGGTTGGGCGGCTCTTAAATTGGATATGAGCAAGATTTACGATAGGGTGGAGTGGAACTTTATACTCAGGATGATGGATAAATTGGGCTTTAGCCAAGCGTGGATTGGAAGGATCAAAAAGTGCATATCTTCGGTTAGGTATGTTGTGCTGATCAATAGTTCTCCTTATGGTGACATTATCCCTGAGCGTGGGTTGAGACATGGCGACCCTCTCTCCCCCTATTTTTTTCTTATATGTGTTGAGAGGCTTTCGTCGTTGCTTTTCAGGGAAGAGACTATTAATCCCTCTTTTTGTTTTAAAATTAATAATCATTGCCCTCCGATTTCTCATTTATTTTTCGCTGATGATAGCCTTTTGTTTTTCAGGGTGGATGAAGTTGATTGCCTGAAAATTAAAGATGTATTAACCTGCTATAAAGATGCTTCGGGTCAATTGGTTAACTTTGATAAGTCTGCTATGCTTTTTAGTAAGAATGTGAGCGAGAGGGAGCGAGAGAAGCTTAGCAAAATTCTTGGGGTGGAAGTGAATGACAACCTCGGTGTTCATCTTGAGATGCCTTCTCAAAATAGTAAAAATAAGAAAGCCTTGTTCCAGTTCATTAGAGGGAGATTGGAAAAACGCCTCAGTTCTTGGAAAGGTAGGATTCTTTCTAAGGGTGGTAAGGAAGTGTTGATTAAGACGGTGATGCAGGCTATTCCTACTTATATTATGAGCTATTTTTGGTTGTCTAAATCGTTTAATGAGGATTTAGAGAGCCTTTGTGCAAGGTTTTGGTGATGGGAGGATCCTAATGGTAAAAAAAGGATGCACTTGACGAGTTGGAGAAATCTTAGGAAGAGCAAAGATAGGGGTGGTCAGGGGTTTAGAGATCTTAATTTGTTTAATCAAGCCTTGCTCGCTAAGCATAGCTGTTGGATTCTTAGAAATCCCAATATTCTTTTAAGTAGGGTTCTTAGAGGTAAATATTTCGTGAGTGGTGATTTTTTAAATGCGGTTATTGGTAGTAACCCTTCTCTGGCTTAGAGGAGTATTATGTGGGGTCTAGATCTTTTTATGAAGGGTTATAGATGGAAAGTGGGGAATGGACGAAGAATTGTTATCGGGAGGGACCTTTGGCTGAACAGAGTTGGTAACCCGTTTGTTCATGGGGTTAAGGTTGATTGGCAAGACAACAATGTTGCGGAGCTGATAAGGGATGGTAATTGCTGGAACCATGAGCTGATTAATAATATTTGTTGTCCTGCTGATGTGGAAGTTATTATCAATACTCCTCTGAGTAGTGCGGGAACAACTGATGAGATTATTTGGGATTGTAACCCGAAGGGTATTTTTTTTTTGGTTAAAAGTGCTATCATCTTGCATTAAGTCTTGATAATGCGGATAAGGGGTCTGCTTCTTATTCTGGGGCTCCAAGGCGTGGAATTGCATTTGGAAGTTTAATATGTCTCTTAAAATTAGGATGAGAGTGTGATCGGTTATTTCTAATGTCATTCCTTCCAAATGCAATATTAATAGGGTTGAAATTAGCTCTAATGTGATTTGTGATTTGTGTGGGCGGAATGGTGAATCTAACTTACATTTACTTAAATGTTGTAAAATGTCGATTCGTACTTGGAAATATGTCTTTCCTTATCTTAATGACTTTGAATTTTGATTTAGGAATGTTGAGAATGGATGTTGAGAATGGATGGCATTTCTATTAAAGTTCCTAAGGATGAGCCTTTTAAAGCTATCATTGTTATATGAGGTTTATGGAACTTTAGGAACTTAGTCCTCCATGATAAAATTAAACTGGAGGTCCAAAATCCTTTGGGATTTAATTACAATGGCTATTGATTCTCATTTATTAATTTTTGCAGGTGATTATGTGGTCAATCAGATGGTTAGAAGAAGTAGCGTGATTCAGTGAGAAGCTCCTCCTTAAGGTTGCTGGAAACTGAATGTGGATGCTTCTCTTTCTCTTGGTTCTGGAGGTCTTGGATGAGTTGTTTGTGATTAGAAGGGAGACCTAAGCTATTGGGTTCGTGTTCAGGATTCAAAAACATTTATGTCAAGCATATTCTTGAGACTGACATCCATTGGAGGCCCCTATTATTGTTGAGATTGATGCTTTAAAGGTGGTTAAGGCTAGTAGTGGCGATTTTTTTTGATTATTCTGAGTTTAACAACATCGTTGTGGATGTTAAAGGGTTGATCTCTTCTTTAGGGATTGTGAACATTTTGCATTGTAATTGGTTTTGTAATAGTGTGGCCGATGTGTTGGCTAAACAGACTCATTCGCTGTGCCTAAGCAGTTGTGGTTTTTCCTCTTATGTGGAGAATTTGTTGGTTTTTTGGAGGGAGAATCTCTCCCTATTATTGACTCCGCGTTGGAGGTTGATTGTATGAGATTGCTGAATGATTTTTAATGAAGTTGTTCGTGGTTTTCAAAAAAAAAAAAAAAAATATATATATATATATATATATATATATATTTTGTTCATTCATTCACATATATATATTTTACCCTCTTTGTTTTGCCAATAAAAACATATAAGAGACAATAGAAAGAGAATAGTTATTGGAGGAAATAGAACATGGGAGAATATATAAGTAATGAATTAACAAGAAAAAAAATGATTATATTATTTGAGATTAAATGAATTGTTATGAAAATTGTTGTTTTTTTTTTTTTTTAGAATAATTATGGTGGAAAATATGGATGAATAGTTATGAAAACAGTTATCCCTATTTGTGAAAATAATTATGCATTTGAGTTATGAAAACAGTTATCTCTATTTGGAATTGGTATTTTAGAGAATACTAAAATATAATGTGAAAATAAAATATTATTTATATTCAAAAATAAATTATTAATCAATTCAAAATCTTATGCGTCGGGTTGATACCAATTTAAATATATCAACCGAGATAAGTGTGAAACTCAAGAAAAATAAATAAAAACCGAGATATGTATATGTTAATGATTTAAAGTATAATTTTTTATTATTTTCTAGGCACAACTAAATTCAAATAATAATAATTTGTGACACCAACCAATTCAATAATTATGCTCTAGTTCAAATAATGAAATATATTCTCGATTCATTCTAAAAAAACAAAAATAAAAGTTAAAAAAAAATATCGATTTTTCACCAGAAATTGGACGTTCGAATATTAAAACTCTAAAAAAACGAAGTGCTACAACGTTAGAAAAATCGAGCTATATTGTTGGGCCTAAAATTGTATCCCAATCGATTACTTCGGCCCATGGACCATTGTTGGACTCTCAAACAATGGGCCTTATACAACACATTTAGGCCCATAGCATTTGCCAAACTTTATCCGCGACTCCGCAGTGGTTTTTTTAGTACAAGTAAGGGAAGAGATTACAAATACCAATTCCAAAAATCGAACCCGTGAAACTATGAAATTATTGTGCCCTAAAATGATTAATCAACGTGAAGTAAATCTTTTGTCAAATAACAACGAATTATATAATATTCTTTTGTATATCATTTAACTTACATCATTGGACAACTTTCATGCATTTAATTCTTCTAATCATTACTAATAATAATATTTATTATATATATAAAACTTACAACATGTCACCAATTCTTTTGATAAAAAAAAAATATATATTTAGAAGAAAAAAGTAAAAATCCTTTTGATTAAATATTAAAAAAACATAAATACCATAGTTGGAAGTATTTTACTTAAGATACAAACAAATTCATTGTGCTCAAAAAAAAAAAAAACATTGATAATAACTTAATAAAAATAGTTGTAGTTAAAAAAATTTATCTTCCTATCTTAAAAAAAAAAAAAAAAAACTTAAAAAATCTTCTTTTGCATTCTTTTAAATTCTCTAAAAAAACACATTATAAACGAATTTGGGAGAGATTCAAAATCATAATATTTATAATATTTTGTTAATTTTTTTTTTAAAATATAGTTTATAATTTATATTTGAAACTTTAAAATATTTCTAAAAGTTATTTATTTTTAAAAAATAACAAAAAAATTCATAAAAAGCGAACAATCTACGAAAAAATACATTTATAAAAATCGGAAAATATACATAAAAAGGAAGGAAGATATACTTAGAATTAAAGTGTATATATATAAAAAGCAAAATAAAGAAAAATAAGGGGAAAAAATAATGGAAGAGAAAATAAAAATAAAAAATAGGTAGAAGTAGGTTTGAATTATGCACAAACAAAAAGTTAGGGGGGGCTGATTTCACTGAACCATTGTGAATCATAAACAGTATATAAAGAAATGTAAATATTTTGGGGTGCGATGACCCCACTAGTCTCCGCTACGGTCGGGTCCGACTTGTAATCATGATGTTGAATTTAATTTGAACTAAACAATAAATTTATGTGAGTTGAGTATATGAGTTGTCAACAATAAAGAGTATCATGAGTTGTTATACATCATTTTTTTTAAAAAACTTTGATTCCGATAGAGAATTATATGACTATTTTTTCTGAACAAAATTATAGATATTTAACAAAATAACGTTTTACCTAAATCATAAATGCATTCAAATTGTTAACAACAAAAGCAATTATTTTATTGCCGCAATGGTTGAATATTAGTATTGTTGGGGGAAGTGAGGACTTTATTTTCATGTACTCAAAAAAAAAAAAAAAAAACTTTATTTTTCCACCAAACAAGAAATGCCGAATTAATTTCTGTAGAAACTTATTGGAAATGTCTCCTCTATGCAATTGGAAAGAATAGCATTCCATAAATGGTTATCAAACGGGGCTTAAATTTTTTGGAATGGAGTGAGGATTCTGCAAATTCTTTTTTAATCCCCATCTACGATTTATCTCTGAATAAACAAGCTCGGATTGTAGAATTTTGTGACCCCACAAATTCCTTTTGAAATTTAAAGCAATGGAGAAATTTCAAAGATGACTAAATTATGGAATAGACTAGTTTATCTCTCATCTTGTATAATGGATTCCTCAATAATGGACCAGACTCTTGGAAATGGACATTGGATAAATATGAGGCATTTACAATTGAATCTCCTCTTCACCATTTTTCCTCATCTCCATTGACCGAGAAGAAAGAGCTATTCCATGATTTATGGGAAGGTCAGCAATCGAAGAAAGATAAGTTTTTTGTATGGAAGATGAGGCTAGGGTGAACATGAGTTAGGTTGAATTGGGTTGGGTTGAGGTGATTTTCAACCCAACCTCATCAATTCTCCAACTCCACCCAATTAAAAACACAACCCAACCCAACCCAACCCTTTATTTTCGGGTTGGGTTGGGTTATCGGGTTCATAATTTATAACTATCCTAAAATTATAAAAGCTCACCATGATAAACAATATATTCAATAAACAATTTCTAACGTTTTTTTTCGATTCTTAGAAACTTAGGACGAACATTAGCATAAGTGTATTTTTAATGCCAATGGAAAATTCATGTTTATCTAACTTCAAAATCTTATCAATAGGTTTAAAAAATATCAAAAAATAAAAGTCTAATAATGATTAAATTAAATAAATATATAACATATAATATAAATAATTAAATAACATAACAATTATGTTATAAGTAAAAGTATATATTTTTAAACTAAATATGAAATTCGGGTTGGTCGGGTTGGGTTGGGTTGATTTTAGGTCAACCCTTGACCCAACCCAACCCATAAAAATTCCATGATTTTGAACCCAACCCAACTCATTTATGTATTCAACCCAACCTAACCCGACAAATTGGGTCGGGTTGGTTCGGGATTCTCGGGTTGTCGGGTTCGTGTGCACCCCTAAGATGAGCCATGGGGCATTAAACACAACTGATCGTCTTCAAGCAAAATGACCAACGATGACATTGCTACCTTTTTTTTTTTTTTTGATATCTATTACTGTCCGGGCCAGCTTGCGTGCACCTCGACTAATGTCACGGGACATACCGTCTGACCCTACAACATTTGGATGCCAAGGAAACCCGTAGAAAATTAATTCCTAGGTAGGTGACCACTATGAGATTTGAACCCATCACCTTATGCACCCCAAAACTCCTTTTTGACCAATTAAGATATCCCATGATGATTGTATTGCTACCTAATGTCTGTCCATTTGCTGAAACACAGATGCACCTGTTTAGCAATTGTACTGTCACATTGAGAATATTGACTTTTCTACAAGATGCATTTGGTTGGCAAATGGCTAGAAGAATTGATTTATTTCTTCAAGGCCATCCTTTTAGAGAAGAGAAGAAGATATTGTGGAAATTGTTTATTTATGCATTTTGGGGGAAGATATAGAACTTGAGGAATGATTTCATCTTTGCTATCAACACATTCCATACTGAGAGCATCATCCAATCCATTACTTTCCTTGCTATTACATGGGTCCATAAAATTATACCTTTCGAGGATTATAGTCTTACAACTCTTTTAACTCATTTGAAAGGCTTTTTTTGTAACTTTTTATTTCATGAATGAAAGTTTTTATTTTCTATATAAAAAAAAGAAGTTAAGAGTGAGTCCCTAGGCAAAATTGGGCATCTATAACCACATCAAAGTATTTTAGTTTTGAAAAGACCACAAATGTTAATTTATCATTGAGCTGTCGTAACTCTAGAAGAGAGGAAGTAGTGGGTTAGAAATAGCCAATTATTGCATAGTCAAGTGATTTGTCTCGTGAGAATAGCGAATCTCATATAATTAAGGTGCAAGTAATAATTATGTGATAATTATTATCTATATTTAAAGTGTAAAAATGATTATGAAATGAATAAAATAGTGAATATAATAATAAAAAAAAGGGTTACAAAGAATGCAATTATAGGAAAAATGGAAAGTTATTATAAAAAAATGAATATTTGACTATGCCAGAATAATTATCGATGTCACAAATATGGGTAAGAAAATTATATTCAAAAAAGAAAAAAAATCATTCTCAGTCTCACCGCATTCTGTTGACCAAATAACTTATTATCTTGTAATGTAGTTTTTTTAATATTATTTATCTGGAGTTAATGTTATTTTTCTTATCTATCTTCCCACCTTTCCCATATTTAATGCTCTTTATCATTCTCAGTTCCCTCTGGAACATCAATTTTCTCAGTTGGCTCCAGAATTTTTCTTCCCAAATAATTTACAAATACTTTTTATATATTGTGGTCTTGAAGAAATTATTTGATGAGCTGAAATAGTGTGTGATTGGCTACACCATTATCTTATAGGAGAGAATTTTGAAGGTATCTATTGTATAGTTATTTTGAGTTTATGGAGAATTGTGTGTACTTTTAAATTTTCCACCCACTTTCACGTATCTTTATGTTAATATGATATTGTTAATTTTAGACGTATTATGATTTTTTGATTTGCTAAAAATGTTCTCTTATTTTGTCAATGTAAGACTACTTTGTTTGTGGGGAAGAAAATGAAATTGACGGAGCCAATTAGATAGGATAGGTACACAAATGCAATAGAAGAAGGGAAAGAGACGAGCTGAGTCGGAGATGATATAAATGAGAATCTAACGGCTATAATTGGTGCCCTATATCGAGCGTAGCATCACATGGGTGAATGGTTGACCTAAAATCAACTCAACCCGACCAACCTAAATTTCATATTTAGTTTAAAAAAAAAAAATTTACCTACAACATAATTATTATGTTATTTAATTATTTATATTAAATGTTGCATATTTATTTTATTTAATTATTATGGTTAGATTTTTTATTTTTTAATATTTTTTAAACTTTAAATCTATTGATGAAGTTTTGAAGTTAGGTAAATTTGAATTTCGCATTTGCAATAAGAATACACTTATGCTAATGTTCGTCCTAAGTTTCTAGAAATAGAAAAATGAGCGTTAGAAATTGTTTATTGAGTACATTGCTTATCATGATTAGTTTCTTTAATTTTAGGTTAGTTGCAAATTTATGAACCCGATAATCCAACTCAACTCAAAAATAAAGGATTGGATTGAGTTGGAGAATTGGTTGACCCGAGTTTTTAGGTTATGTTGAAAATTATCTCAACCCAATGCAACTCAACTCATGTTCACCCCTAATAATTATGTATCACCCAAATCTCCCTTCAAAGTTCAAACATGTATCTATTTGTATCACCCATATAGACCAACTGTTTTTTTTAGAGCACATTGCTAATTCGATAGAGCTATTTACTACTTATCTTATCTTTACTATGATTATGTCTGTATGTCCATCTTTTAAAATAAAATTAAATTTACCCTAATTTATAACTTAATTTTGAATTGAGTGTAATTTAACATAATATTAGAGCAAAATGACCTGTATATATTTGTTCTTATATAATTTTATTTTATTCCTAATCATTAGTAATCTACATTCGTTCTCAACTCTACAAGAAGTTTTAACTATTGACATAAACATTAAATTTACCATAAACTTTCGAATTAATGAATATGATTTTTCTTTTTTTAATAACAATATTACAAAACTTGCTCTATATTGATTATTGAAAAGTGAAAAAAAAAAAAAAAACTCTAAAGGTGAGTTTGATAATTATTTTATTTTTAGTTTTTATTTTTGAAATTTAAGTTTACAACAATCTTTTATCACATGTGTTTTTCTCATTTGGATATAATACATTCTATCTATATTTTTAGAAACCAAATCAAAATTAAAAAAAAACAAAAATAACTTTCGAAAATTGTTTTTGTTTTTTAAATTTGGTTAACATTTATATATTTTCTTAAGGAAATATGGATCCATAATAGAAAAGATGAAATGCATTGAAAAAACTTTAAATAAAAATAATCCTAAATTTCAAAAACCAAATGGTTATCAAACTAATACACAAATCACTTAAGTGAGATTCTAAATCCTCTCCCAACATAACAATATGAAAGCAATTTTGGTGATGCCAACACCTAAATTGCTTTCCAAGACTCGAATCTGCAATCTTTATATCGAAGATACATGTTGATTACTGAACCCGCATGGACACTAATAGTATATAATGGCATTAGATCGGAACCCATTGAAAAGATCTAAGTTAATGGGCCTGAAATGGGATAACGATCGATTACATCGGCCCATGGATCGTTAATGGGCTCACAATTAATGGGCCGAACACACTCCCAAATCAAACTAATACATTTCGGCCCAGTTCCCATTCCGATTTGCCAAACTTTATCGCCTTCTTCAACGCGCCCTTTCGCTTCCAAATACGCGAGTTCATACCACAGCGCCGATGAAGATTGGTTACCAAATCTGTGCAGAGTCGCCATTGCCGCTTCAAGATCCTTATCGTTGAGCTTCAGCACTTTTCCGATCGCCCTTATCACGGCCGCTCCCGACACCGGCAAGATGAAATGCCGGATCACGCTCTTGAAATTAGGTATGTAGATTTCTTGCGATTTGTTCACAAATCTCTTTCGTAGTTTTGAAATTACGTGAAGCAGTTTCTCTGCTAATGGCAGGATTGATGATCCGAGAAGAGTTATGTTGATTCGGAGCGTTTCGGGGAAAACTTGGAGAGTGTCTCTTGTTACTGAGACGCCGAGCTTTCCGTCTTCGTCTTCTTCGCGCATGGCTGAGAGGTAACTTTTGTCGTCGAATGCTGTTAGGGTTCTAAGTGATTTAGATAGTTTGTATTTTGATGAATGTTTAGCTTCTTTTCTGTTGGTGAGTAGAATTGCTGCACTGCCCATGCGAAAGTAGCAATTTAGGATTAATCTTGAGTGTTCTTTTCCTTGATACCAACCGTTTGATAGAATTTCTGTACTAAGAACTACGGCATTCGAGTTTTCGTGAACTTGAAGAAGATTTTGAGCTAAATGAATGGCGAGTGCACTTGCACTGCACCCCATTCCTGAGAGATTGAAGCTTTTAATGTCGCTTCTCATGGAGTATTTGTTGATGACTATGGTGGAGAGGGAAGGAGAAGGGCAGAAGCCGCTGCAATTAACGATGAGAATATCAATGTCGTGAGGAGAGAGATGGGTTTTGGCTAAAAGGTCATCCATGACTGGAAACAGGACCATATGGACTTCATTGATGGATTCTTGTCGATGGGTTTTCGGTGGAATGAAATGCAGGGCTGGAGGGAGGCATGTTTCTTCACTCTGTCCTGAAGATTTGAGAGTTTTGGCCATGAAACTGAGGCTCTCACTGTCGAAAATGTTCATCAACGTGGCGTTTTCGAGGAAAAAAGAGAAGGGAGTCCTGCAGAAGCTTGGTGGTTTAAGGCATGAAAAGTCAACTAAGTAGACTGGACGAGTACCATTCAGAATGGAAGACTTAATGAGGATGAAGAAAACATAACAAGATAGTAGGAGGAAGAGATGGAAAATGGGATTCCATCCTTTTAGAAAAATGTAAGTTTCAAAGGAAATTACAAGAATGAGAAGGAATAAGTTCTGAAGTTGGAAGAAAGTGAAGCGAAGGTGTGCTAATAATTGAGTGTAGAGGACAGTGTCACCATGGCTGAACTTGGGTGAAGATTCCATTGGCTATGGAGGAAAGGTTGAGGTGATAATGGATGGAGGTATGGAATGACTCTCAATTTATATAGGAAATAAAGTAGAGTATTAAAGGCAGTAGGTAAGGAAAGAATGATTGTTGTATATATTATTAAAGAAAAAACAGTAAAGGTCAAAAAGGAGCAAGAGTTGAAAAACATTGTTGAACCAAATCAAACTTCTTGGAAGGTGCAGATTTAATTTCATTTAATCATTCCCTTGAATGTTGTTTAAATCGATTCAACACTGAGTTTGATAAGTGGAGTCATTTTATACTTCTTGCTTAGGCATGCAAACATATTCATTTATATTTAGGAGAAGTTAGGGAAAGGTTTATACATGGTAAATGGTTCGGTAACTAGAGTATGCTTTGGCAACTATTGTGCCTTGGCCACATCAACTTTTAGTATTTTGGTTTTGAAAATGCCAGTCATAGAGTAACTCTAGAAAAGAGGAAGAAGTTAAAGTAGTGGGTTAGAAATCAGAGATGGAAGTTTAATTTCTTACGATTTTTTTGACAACTAAATGTTGTAAAGTCAAGTAGTTTGTCTCGTGAGAACAGTTGATGTGAGTATAAGAAAAAAAATGTTAACGAAGTGGGATGAGGAAAACAAAGTGCTTAAACCTATGTAAAAAAGTATTTGTCCTTGGTTTATTAACTTATTATTACATTTTGATTCATTGAATCATACTTCTTTCTACTACCCAATAATTTTAGGGACATTTAACCATCATGGAGTGGCTCAACTGGTCAAAGAGGGTCTTGGAGTGCATAAGGTGATTGGTTCATTTCATGGTGGCCACCTACCTAGGAATTTATTTCCTACGAGTTTTCTTGACATCCAAATGTTGTAGGGTCAGGTGGTATGTCCCGTGACATTAGTCGAGGTGGCGAAAGCTGGCCCAGACCGTCACGAATATCAAAAAAAAAAAAGAAAAAATGCGGGCTTTTGAGGCAATGAGAATGAGAATAGGAGAGAGAATGTTTTTATGTGTATAGGGTGAAAGAAATGAATATAAGAAAGAAGCTTTACCTATATGGTATGAGAACCATTACCTGTTTTTAGAGGGTAGATAATGATTATGAGGTGATTAAAATAGTGGGTATGAAAGAGAATAAAAAGTGATTATGAAGAATGCGAGTATAGAAGAAATGAATAGTGATTATTAGAGAGAATGAATATTGAATATACGGAGAATGATTATCTATCGTTCAAACGTGAGTAAGAGATTCCTTCTCCCCATGTTCAATCTCAATCTCAATCTCAATCTCCTTGCCTCACACCCTAATCTGTTTGACCAAATAATTAGTTATTAGTCAGGTGCAAGAATTTCCTATTATCAACCATAACTTTTAAATCTTTGATAGATGTTAGAGAGGGAGAGAGAGTAGATAGACTTTCTTTGAGAAAAAGAATTTCCTCTTTATCTTATTATCTTATAATGTAGTTTTTTAATATTATTTATCTGGAGTTGATGTTTATTTTTTCTTATCTATCTTCCCACCTTTCCCATAGTTAATGCTCTTGTTCATCAGTTTCTCTCACATTTATCTATTGGCAGTTAATTTCTCTCTTCCCTATTGCTCTCTCCTCCTGCTCCTCAATTAAGGCTCCCGACCATCAAATCTTTCCCTCTGGGACATCAATTTTCTCAGTTGACTCCTCCACAAATAATTTACAAATACTTTTTAATGAAGAAATTATTTGATGAGTTGAAATAGTGTGTGATTGGCTACACCATTATCTTATAGGAGAGAATTTTGAAGGTGTCTATTGTATAGTTATTATGAGTTTATGGAGAGTTGTGTCCATGCTGCAAAAGTACTTCAAATTTTCCACTCTTTGAGTTAATGCTCATATCAACCCCTTGCAAGTAGATCTTTACATTGTTTACATTGATATGAAAGTGTCTCATGTGAATGGAGGCGTTAGTCTCATTTATATATTCATGATCTTCCTCTTATTTTGTCAATGTGATATTACTTTGTTTGTATTTTCAATAATCTTTCATTTGAATGAAGTGTCACCTAGTTCTCTCTCCAAATAGTTACCTCTTTGTCGGGTTCATTTTGTTAGAGCACATTGCTAGTTCGATAGAGCTATTTACTATATATCTTCACTATGAACATGTCTCTAGGTTCATCTTCTTTTTGTTCGACATTGGAGTATTCTGGTGGGATGACTCTGATATCTTATGGATAAAGACTAGATTTTACATTTGTATGTTGTCTACTTTCAATACAAATACTTAAAATAAAAAAAAACAGAAAATCGTGGTTAACATTTTTTTCGTTAGGAAAATTAACTACTTTTGAAGCCGATTTTATTTTTAATGTGGCAAGTGAGAGGGTATTTAATGAGTTTTGATACAAATAGAATTAAGAATAAAACCACTCTTCTACTCCTATGCTATTTAACTTCTCAAACAAAACAAATATGCTGACATCAAGAACATTTACGACTAAACTAAAGTTCAACGTGAAAAATCAGTATTTGACTTTCATAAGAACATTCGTGTATTTGTTGGTTTCCTCCCCCACCAATTTGTACAAAAAACTAATCTTAATTAAACTTTATTTTTGAAATATTAATGTGAGAGATTTCAATTTGTAACCTTTTGGTTATTGGATTTGTACAAAAAACTAATCTTAATTAAACTTTTGCTGGCATAAAAGTGCATTTTATGAAACAGTTACTCTCTACCCAACATTCCCTTCAATTGGGGAAAGAAAATAAAGAAACGGTTGTAGAATGGTAGAGTCTCATGGGCCATTGTATGGGCTCAATCATGGGCCGTTGTCCGCGTTCAGCACTCCTTAACCAAGCAACCGTTGGGAAGATCGTCCAAACTTGAAAGCCATTTTTTTTAGTGTAACTAAAGTTGGGGGACGAAAGAACGAATCTCGTGGTTGTTAATATAATCAATATGTTAGTTGAGTTGTTATAAAATAATTGTAAGAGAACAATGAAAATAAAAATAAAAGTAAAGAAACCCGAGGTAAAGAACATGTTCATTAAATCGTGTCATCGATAGATATAAGAGAAAAATAAGATCATCGTGAATACAAAATTTAATGTTTAGTAAAGAGGACTAGAGTTTTTATTTTTCAAAAAAAGTTATAGTGAAACTCTCGTAAAACTATAATATTCTTCGTTTAATTCAAATTGTACAACAATCCAATAGAAAAATATGAAAAACAAAATCTACTTATTTAGTATTTGTAGTCTAACATAGTGAATTCAAAAGCTGTGGATCCCATGATTTGCAATTTTCTAGTAATTCTTTGTTCGTTGAACATGCACGTGCGGTAGAATCGGAGCAAGACAATGGCGAAAAGAAGGGTGGACTAATTTGGTGTATTTGTTTCAATTCCATTTAAAATAATATTTCGATTTTTTCGAAATTGGAGAAGTTTATACAATTTTAATACAGTTTGTGATTGCTTCTTCCAAAGGTTTTTGTATGGAGATCTGCAAAAAGTGGAGGAGAAAGTTCTTGAATTGTACATTCCAAGTTTGCTATGAAAAAATGGGCTTTAAAATTTTTATACAACAAACATAGGTAGTGTTTAATTAATCAATACATGTATGAACATGATCTTTAGCGTTGGTGCTTGGAATTTTGGGTTCCAAAAGAAAATTTGTATTTCATCCTAAGACTAATTGACAACCAGACGAGTAATCTATGCATCTTATGTAGATTTTGAGCTTTATATTTTAACCACATTTTAATGTGATATTTTCAACACGTGTCATTAAGATGTGTCTCTTTAGGTTAGCATTTGTAGGTCTAATGAATTGTGATTGTTTATTAGATCTATGATACCTTATTAGATAATATGATATTTTATCTTAAAATTAATTGATTACGGGAGTAGTATAGTCTATAAATCTTATAAAGGTTGTGAGGTGATCTTCAAATCTTTTTTAAGAGGTACGATTTTGGATTCATATCACTTATGAGGCAATTTCAATTTCATTTTTATTGGTTCGATTATCCATTATAGACGTCATATGAGCTTTGATATTATGTTGTATAATATAGTGTTTCATCTCAAAACCAATTAACTAAGAGCAAAATAGGTTAAGTATCTTATAAAGGTTTTGAGTTTTTCTCACTTCCCTAACATTTACTCAAAACTTTTTGTTACCTGAATATTAAAATGTATAATAAACAATCATGAGTTTACCTAGTGATCAACATGAGTTTGATGAATTAAAAGGTCACGACTACTATCTATAAATGTTACATACTAATGTTGCGGGTACCTATAAAGTCAGACATGTCTCGTGAAACTACTCAAAAATATCTTTCTCATTTTTATTTTTCCACATTTTTATCATCACTCAATCTCAACAACCAACCGAGAAAACAAATCTCAACATAAATAAAAACATGAAAGCTTATTAAATAAAACCTGCCGATTTCTATTTTTCATTTTAAGATGAAAAGTAAATTTGTTGAACATACGAGAAAGAAAATAGAATTAATTTTAATTTTTTTAGAAGATGAAAGTGAATGGATGAGAGATAGAAGATGAATCTCATCTTTAATTATAAATTTATTTTGTAGAAGATGAAAAGTCATTTACTTCATCTAAAAATGTGAAAAGTTTTGCAATTTATTTTTTTGAGTTTCTATTCTAATTAATTTCTTTTAAAAGTAAAATGCATGTAAGCATAATAATCACACATTATCAACATATTTAATATTTTAAATTGATATAGTAATCATCTTAGTCATCATTTCATTATCTCACTAACAGTTCTATTATCTCAATGACTAAAATTGAGAATTATTAAAATGCGAAGAGTAAAAGTGTTGAATTTTAAAATATAAGGACCAAAGTAAAACTTAAGACAAAAGGTAGAACCAAAAACGAAGTTTTCCCAAATAAAAACAAAACCATAGTTTTCATTCTCTACCATACGGTGGTAGTACGAAAAATATTTATCCATCCACATTGCTATAATGCTCTATTTGGATACTTATTCAAATTTGTTTCATCAATATGATAGAAATTAATTCGAGTGTAAGCTTAGCTTAAAAAAATCATTTCTAAAAAGTCATAATGTCAACGGAAAAGTATTTGTTAGTAATTCAAGATGAACACATTATCTTAGTCTAAAAATATGAGCACACATTGTCACACAAAACTGTAATCCATGCTCGAAAGTTTAAATTAAGCAATCTCCAAAAGGCTAAAAGTCCTTAATCATGTAATTACTAGACTCCTAATTATCTAGATTTTATAATGTAAATCTTTTTCACAAACACGCATCTAAAACTTCAAAAAAGTGATCAATACGATAGCGTAACGTAATTCTTCTCATGAAAATAATTATAAAAGAGAGTAGAATAAGTCTCCACAAAAAGAGTGGCATATAATAATACAATTAAGCTAATGGTCAACATTAAGATATGCAATATTAATAATTTCTGTATGATATATTGGTCAAAGAAAGGTTATGAGAATCAATCTAAACACAATCCTAAAAGCTAAACTTATGAGTTTAATCTGTTATGTCTACCTTCTTAAAACTTTTGTCCAAAAATATAAATATATATTCAGAACACTCATATATGTCAAAGTGAAATTCTAGAGAATTAAGAGGGATGAGTTTAATAATTAATGGTAGTAACTAAAACTTTTTTTTTTTATATTTAAATGTTGTAGGAATAAATAACTCATGCCCATTTGATAACTAGTTTTATTTTTATTTTTTTGGGTTTTGAAACTTAAACTTATTTCTATTCAAATTTTCTACGATATCGAAATTTTCTTAAAAAAACTATGTGAATGTCAATTAAATTTTCAAAATAAAAACAAGTTTTATGATTTTTTTTTTTTTTTTTTTGAATTTTGGTTTTAATATATGAAAGATGTAGATATCTAAGTAAGAAAAAATATATGATAAAGTACTTGGTTGTAGCCTTAAAACAAAAAACTAAAAAAAAAAACAGTTTTTTTTTTTAAAAAAAAAACAAAATAGTTGGGGCTTTAATAGTCTAATATTTACTCAAATATGAATTAAAATATGTGTCTCATTTCAAATTACTTTAGGGTTACGTTGATTTTGAAGAAAGTCAACGTAACATGTATTATTTGATAAATTATGAAATCGATTACTTTTTGTATCATACGCCATGCATGATTTTAAACATTTCAGTTTTGTAAAGCATAATTTCTCTCTTTCAAAATAGGATAAAGGATATATTTGGTCAACATGTTTAAAATTTTTCAATTAGAATTTAATATCTATGATTCTTAAAAACTAGAATTCATCTTTATATATTTTGATAAACCTTAAAAAGAAAGTCATAGTCAATAATAAGAATATAAGTTGAGAGAATTATGATTGGACAAAAAATTACATCATTTACAAATTGTTATTTCTATATACTTAATTCGACACCCAATATAACATGTACTATTTGATAAATTTTATCAAATTATAGAGACTCAATTCTTCCATCAGTCATTAGTTTTTAAACAAAATTTGCTGCCTTCAACGTATAAACTAAATTATAATTTTAAAATTGTAGAGACATTAAATTTTAATTACTTTTTCAAATTAAACTATTTCAATCATATCTATAATATTACGACCCTTAAATATTTCACATTGTCGTCCTTTTTCACTTTAATTTCAAACATATTTATACACATGCTTAAGAAATATATATACAACTCTCTCTCTCTCTAATTTTCTTTATAAACCATGAAAATGGAGCTTTAATTTGTATTTGTCCCTTTAAAAACCCCTCTTTCTCTCAAAACCCATTAGCATTATTTCAATGAAATTCAAACAATATCCCAAAACCATTTCCAATTTCTTCAAACGCTTTCCCACATGGATCCTCATATCAACCGCCGCCGTTTTTCAAATTTACATAATCTTCAGCACCACCTGCTCCGCCCCATTCTCCACCGCCGCCGCCGCCGCCGGAGACCAATGCACCTCCGGCAGAGTCTACGTCTACAACCTACCACCCATTTTCAACAAAGACTTATTGCACAATTGCGAGTCCTTAGACCCGTGGACCTCCCGCTGCGACGACGTGTCGAACGGCGGGTTCGGGCAGCGAGCGATGGAGCTCGCCGGCGTCGTTCCCGCCGGTCTGTCTCCGGCGTGGTTTTGGTCGGAGCAATACATGTTGGAGCCGATTATACATAATCGGATTCTTAACCATAAATGTAGGACGTTGGAGCCGGAATCAGCTACGGCCTTCTACATACCGTTTTACGCTGGTCTCTCCATCGGACGGTTCTTGTGGCTTAATTACACTACTTCCGATCGCGATAGGGATGCTGAAGCGTTGATCGAGTGGGTCCAGAATCAGCCATATTGGAATAGATCGTACGGTGGAGATCATTTTATCACGTTGGGGAGGCTGACGTGGGACTTTAAACGGTGGGGGAACGAGTGGGGGTCCAGCTTTGCGTTGATGCCGGGGATGAAAAATGTGGCGAGATTGATCGTTGAACGAGAACCATCTGATCCGTTGGATATTGGTGTACCTTTCCCCACAGGATTCCACCCCAGATCTGATGCTGACGTGTTCAATTGGCAAAGGTTTGTCCACGAACGTAACAGATCTAGCCTCTTTTGCTTCGCTGGCGGTACACGTAAGGGAATAAAGGATGATTTTAGAGCCTTTTTATTGAGTTACTGCATCAACGGCTCGGCCGGTTCGTGCCGAGCCCTCAAGTGCACTGGGAACCGGTGCGCGAGTGGTGACTCGGTGGTTCTCGAAACGTTTCTCGACTCGGATTTTTGTTTGCAACCGAAAGGGGATTCGTATTCGAGAAAATCCGTGTTTGATTGCATGTTGGCCGGTTCGATTCCGGTTATTTTTTGGGAGAGAACCGCTTATGGGCAATACGATTGGTTCTTACCGACCGAACCAGCGAGTTACTCGGTTTTTATCGATCACCGAGAAGTGAAAAATGGTTCGGTGTCGATTAAAGAAGTGTTGGAGAGATTTAGTAAAGAGGAAGTGAGGAAAATGAGAGAGAAAGTGATTGAAATAATACCAAAAATTGTTTATGCAAGTGCTCTTGAAGGACTTGAAAGTGTTAAGGATGCTTTTGATATTGCTCTTGAGGGAATCTTCAATATAATTAATGAGCATAGCAAAATATGAGAGTTGGGATTGAATTTTGTGTCTTTTTCCCTTTTGTAGTTTATGAATGAATATACATTTTATGTTTAGCAATAAATTTTGTTGGTTTAATAACATTCATTTAAAATTTTGGGTTGATCGGTTGAAATTTGATTTAACTTAAAAAAAAATAGCCATGTTATTTATAATTGTGAACAAATTAGAGACCTAGAGATAATCCTATTTAGATGTGTTTTTTTCTATTCAAATACCTAATAATTTGTACAAATAAAAGTTATACTTAAGTGAAATTGTTTCATTATAATTAGTTTATATTATGGATCGAGAGATGGAAGGATATTACCAACAAGAGCAATAGGTCAACTGCATCCATATATACCTATGAATTAAAAGGTTATGAGCTCGTTAACTCAGCCAAATTTCAAAGTTCCCTCCAACTCTATTGGGCTTTCTCATTCCTTGTGCTCTCTTTTACTTTCGCCAACTTTGTCTCAAGTGAAATCGTTCTCCCAACTCATTGAATCCTCCGTCCCATTCTAACCTCGCCGACCTCAACTTCTTGTCCTCTTGCTCCAATTTTCCATTGCGCGGATCCGTTGAAAAAGTTAGGGTTTCTTCTCGAGCCAATTCGATTTCCAACTCGTGGACTCCCCTTATTATATTGGATTGGATCGTGTTCATGAAGATCCTTACCATAGCTTGGATAATCCGAACTTTTCTTCTTTTCGTTTGGTTAAAATACAATTTTGATCCTAGGAGGTGTTTGGATTTAGGGGTTGGGAGATGAGAGAAAGGAAATTATTCCAACCCCATGTTTATTTTTTTGTACACAACAACTTCTCACGGCTACTTCTCAACTTGTTAGGGACAACAAACAACCACAAACCTCCACATTGATATGATATTGTCCACTTTGGGAATCAACCCTCATGGCTTTGTTTTTGGGCATCTCCCAAAAGGCCTCACATCAATGGAGGTGT
>JBBMEF010000022.1:5971798-5984569 GCA_037832685.1 Sicyos baderoa | reverse complement strand
TAACTTTGCTAATATTTGTGTAGATACATATATTTGCAAATACTTTTCAAATATGTTCTATTTTTGAAAAAAGCTCTAGATTTTATTGTTTTAATATTTACCTTTGATTTATCTTCTAAAAACTTAAATTACATTTGAAACATAAAAGATATTAATAATAATAATAATAATAAAAAAGTGTTTTGGATTTTTTTTTGCAAGGCTTCTAATGTGTTTTTTCTTAATGAAAGTTTGCAATTTAGAATAAAATTTAAAATCTACAATATCTTAATCATAAACACACATTTATATCAGTTGAATTATGGTACAAAACAACCATACAAAAGTATTTGGATACCATTTTTTAGATGAGAATAAGTTAATAGAAGAGGAGTACTCAATTTCCCAAATACTTGGAAAATCAAACTGTTTACATAAATCAAGAAAAGAGCAATACATTTGTGAACAATCGCAGAGGAAGATGGCAAAGAAATAGAATGGAAACTAATAATAATCTATTGTTTTGTCCCACATCGGGCAGATTGAAAGATGAGATGTGCGGAAAGACTATAAAATGAAGTGGAGGGGCTCCGTTAGACTCACTTACCTGGACGGGGTTATTGGGCGATCAAGAAGGCCCATGGCCTGGGCTAGTGACCTCCATTGCACAATGGGGAGGGGTGCTAGCCCAAGGTCTGCTCAAAGTAGCAGAGCCTACGTCATAATTTGTGATAGTGGGGGCCTGCGTTCGCGCGGCCCCTACCTAATCTAATATTCAATATTGTGTATTTTTCTTTATTTCTTGTGCTATATATATTGTTGATTTTTTTTTGACATATATATTCAAATATTTTTACATTAACGAGATTATAAATGTAAGGACATTATAATTAAAAAAAAAAATGTAAATACAATATTTTTCGCCCATAAATTATTGAAAAGAGTCTTCTAAAGTTGTTGGAAACAAAAATTCAAAATTAAATGTCAAGTGAAACTTTTGAAGTCTTAAATGGAACTTTTAAAGGAAGTTTTGATAACTTAATCAATTTAATTTAATGTCAGTCTATAGATACATGTGAAAAAAGGGAAACGTACTAGACTAATTAAAAAAAAAAAAAAATATATATATATATATATATTAAATCATTATAAATATAATCAATTTTTTTAAAAAAATAACAGTCATTATTATGAATGAAACTATCCCAAATGATTATTGTAATATTGACATTAATGAATATTTATAATAAAAATCAAAACATATTAATAATTAAGAATACAACTACTTTTATTGTATATATACAAAAAAAAAAGGTTACATTCCGAAATTAGTGGGCCTAGAATGCGTAATGTGAACCCGACCCGACTAGCCCGCCCACTTTCAGATCTACCAAAAGGCAAAAACCCGAATCCTAAAATTGCAGCATTTTCAATGACAATGTCAATCGCAGAGTTCTCCATCCTTCCAAGGTTCTTCTTTTGAATTCTGCAAACTTTTTCTCAATGTAAGAACCCTAGATTCATAAATCTTTTTCCAACTCCAATTTTCGTTTTCTGCATTGAATTTCCATAGCCTCATTATCTTTCGAATGAGAGTTTTATGTTGGATTCGTAAGATTAGGGCTGTTCAGGTTAAATTGGTGCATTTCAATTCGAGAAATGGAAATCAAACGATTTCTCGATTTCCCACTCCCCATTTCTTCTCTGTTAATATATCGCTTCTGAGTTCGCGTGTAGTTTGCAGATTCTGTTCAATTTCTTTTGTTGTGCATCCAACAATTTGGAATCGTAGTTTTTGCAGTGATGATCGATTTAACTCTGTTGTGGAACCCTATAAGAAGGGTTTGGAGAGATCAGAGTTTGGTCGCTTTAAGCATCAAAGTTCAGATTCTTCTGAGTTTGGAAGTCTTAGATGTGATGATTTGTCACTGAGAAGGGGTTTTGTAGAGGATTCGAAAATTGATGCCGAAAAAGTTCTTGAGGTTCTCAAACAGGATGGTCCTGGACTTGACGCGTTATTGGCTTTGGATGAACTGCAACTTAAAGTCTCATGGATTCTTGTTAGGGAAGTTCTGATGGGAATTTGGAGGAGTATAAATGTTCTAAACAAATCCCAGTTGCAAAATTGGGGTACATGTTCTTTGTCTGGTCAGGTAAGGCTGCGAGTTACAAACACACGGTGAGTTCGTATCATATGATCATGAAAATACTTGCTGAATGTAAGGAGATGAGGGCTATGTGGAGGCTTCTTGATGAGATGCATGAGAAAGGGTACCCTGCCACTGCAAGGACGTTTACATTGTTGATAAGTACTTGTGGTGATGCAGGCTTGGCTAGGAAAGTTGTCGAGAGGTTTATCAAATCGAAAACGTTTAGTTACAGGCCGCTTAAGCACTCGTATAATGCCATTCTCCATGCGCTTCTTGTTGCAAAGCAGTACAAGTTGATTGAAGTGGTGTATCAGCAAATGTTGCTTGATGGTCATAGCTCAGACATGCTGACATATAATGCGCTATTGTATGCGAGGTGCAAATTGGGGAAATTGGATCAGTTTCACAGATTGCTTGATGAAATGGCCAGGAATGGGTTCTCTCCTGATAATCATACTTATAACATTCTTCTTTATGTTCTTGGTAAAGGAGACAACCGTCTTGCAGTTCTAAATCTTTTGAAACACATGAAGGAAGTGGGTAATGATCCGAGCATTCTCCACTTTACGACGCTGATAAATGGTTTTAGTCGGGCGGGAAATTTGGATGCTTGCAAATATTTTTTTGATGAACTGGCAAATTATGGCTGCACTCCTGATATTGTTTGCTACAATGTGATGATCACAAGCTATACAGTGGCTGGGGAGCATGAAAAAGCTCGAGAACTTTTTGACGAGATGATAATAAAGGGCCAGCTCCCTAGTGTTTTTACATACAACTCCATGATTCATGGTTTTTGTAAGGCAGGTAAATTCGAGGAGGCTTACTCTATGCTTGTAGAAATGGAATCGCGAGGTTGTAGATCAAATTTTCGTGTATATAGTACCCTTGTAAATTATTTGCGATATGCTGGAAAACATTCTGAGGCTGACAAAGTTATAACACACGTGGTCAAGAAGGGACAATACTCCCATTTAGTGGGAGAATTGAAGGGATATAGGAGATGCTAGATCAGTAGGGTGATTCTTTTTAATTAGAGTTTATTTATTAAGATTAGAAATTCAAGAGCCACCTTTTTGTCCATGGTTTCTCGATATTAATTAATTACAATATGATACAAAGATGTACCAACAACTGTTATTCCATAATGAAACTTAGTCTCAGTTTTCTAACTCTGTGTATTGTTTTCTGTTTCTTAAGTTCTACTTAGCCTTTCAACTTTTCAAGTTTTTTTTTTTTTTTTTTTTTTTTTTTTTTTCTTTTGAGAATTTTCAACTGTTTCAAGTTGATTCTCTTACAAGTAGGACTTCTGGACAAAATGGAAATATTGATGCTTGTTGATTCTCTTCTGTTATTCCAATTTTTGGTGCCTTCTTATTAGTTTCAGTGTTGAATTGAAACTAAGAATAGCTTGATGAATTTAAATGTTGGCATGTAGTTCAGAGATCAACATTCTAGAATCCACTGATTCTCATTAGCATCAAAATGACAGTCCATATTGCTCTGTTTTATATTCATCATTGGAGACTGTTGAAAATGAAGTTTTATGTAGCTTACTGGGAAACAAAATTAACTATCTTTATTCGACTTAATGATACTCACCTTGTGGCAACTGTCTCACATGTGGAGACAACGTGTTTATAAGAGATATGAGTTAATTGGTTTTGAGTTGTAACCTCATTATTCTCTAATAAAAAGGTCTTGAAAAACCAATCGAGAAGGTCTTGAAAAACCAATAGGTTATGTATTTTAATCATAAAAGTTTTTTTTTTTTTTTTTTTTTTTTTTTTTTTTTTTCCTGGTGTTTGATAGAATTCATGTTCTGTTCTATGATTTTATCCTTCTTCTCTTCATTAGGTGACCAATTAAAACAATCTCCATTTTCCCAACTTTCTTCATCTTCTTCACCAATGCAACAAACATCTATTAATCCTATTACAGTTATTGTATTTTTCTCCAGCCCAGCTTCATTTGGTGGTGGACTAATTGAAACAATCTCCAGTTTCCATGTAAGAATCTGCTCCTAGTAGCTGGCATAAGTTGTTGGAAAATTGTACTGGATACTCCAATTTTACAAAATAATTATAGATCTAGCAAATTTAAAAATATTTAGCATCCGTAGTCAAACATACAATACAAATAATATTCTATCATATTGTATTATATATTAGTTATTCAGTATAAAAAGTATTACTTTATACCGTATATTTGACTTTGGTTGCAAGTTAAGAAAAACTTTGTGGTGGGAACTATTTTGAAAATTGTAATGAGGGAGTTTATACAAAAGAGAATGAACGAGAGCCGTTCGATGTAATCAGATGAAGATTCAACGACAATGATCATACCACTTCCAAAGGAGTAGACCCCACTTTATTTTCTCTTCTCAATTCTCATTGTCACTTTAAAGAATCAAACTGTCCTCAATTGCTCCGCCCATCAATGCCCTCATTTACCCTTTTTATTTTCTTAGAAATTTTGTTTAAAAAAAAAACCAATTATGAATTTGATTTTTGATGGTTTGTAAAAAAGATAGCCTTTTTTTTTTTTTTTAGAGAATTTGTCCTTTATAGCAAATTTCCTACCCCACATTAGAATTATAGCAACTTTTTAAATATAATAACTTTTTTTTTTCAGATACTATTGATAGAGTCTATCAAACACATTATTGATGGAGTCTATCAGACACCGTTGATGAAACACTATTAATAGAGTCTATAAAATCTGATTTTGCTATATTTGTAAATATTTTCATTTTTTTGCTATTTATGTAATTTTTTTGCCTTATTGTAATATACATGCAAATTCTCCTTTAATAAATAGTTAGAAAATGTTATAATTTAGTCGATAAAAGAAAATAAAAGTGAATTTTTTATATGAACTTCAATGACAACTGGATATTGTTGTATAATGAAATTATTTATCATAATCAAAGTACTATTTTAGGTATTTTTTAAATATATATTTTTTAAGAATATTTATGTCAATTTTAATTTGTTGACAAATTGAATAGGTAGAAGTCACATATTAATGTATCAATTTTGATATTATAACTTAAGTGATTATTTTTTTGAGAAGCAACTTACAAAAAAAACACAGAATTTAAGCAAAAGAAATTCTCTAATGATTTCATACCATTTTTTAGATTTTAACTTCTAAATTTTAAATTAATTAGATTTTAATTTCATTCTCTTTTCTTTTCGAACAACGGTAACAAAAATATTGACGATGCTTTTGGTATGAGTAGTAATCTATTTTAATTCTATATTCATAGATTTGTCCGTCCTCACTCCCTATTTATACTAAAATAAAAGTTTCAAAAAAGAAAATAAATAAAACATCTCAAAATTTTAAAAATATATTCCCTCAAACATTACAACACAACTTTTTCCCGATTCTCTTATAAATATAAGTGGAGACGTCATTTTCTACAGTGCCCCCAAATGGAACCTCCACTACTTCAGGCCACCGTCTTCTCCGCCGTCGCCATTTCTCTCCTCCTCCTCCTCCCTCCGGCCGCCGCCTGGCGCCCATGGCCCCACCTCGCCGGTTCCGGCCACCCCCTCGCCGGAGATTCCAAAAAATACGAAGGCTCGTCGGAGTTCGCCCATTTACAGTACCACATGGGCCCGGTTCTCACCTCTAATATAACCGTCCACGTCATCTGGTACGGCACGTGGCAGCCTAGTCAGAAGAAGATCATCCGCCACTTCATCAACTCAATCTCCGCCGTCGATTCCAAACCCCCCTCCGTCGCCGGCTGGTGGAAAACCGTCCAGCTCTACACCGACCAGACCGGCCACAACATTTCCAGCACGGTCCGGCTCGGCCAAGAAAAAACCGACCGGTTCTACTCCCACGGGAAATCCCTAACTCGGCTGTCGGTACAATCGGTGATTCGAACCGCCGTGTCGGCGAAATCCCGGCCGTTGCCGGTCGATCCCCAGAACGGACTGTACCTTTTGCTGACCGCCGACGACGTTTCCGTTGAGGATTTTTGCGGGCAGGTTTGTGGGTTTCATTACTTCACGTTCCCTTCGATTGTAGGGTATACCCTTCCGTACGCTTGGGTTGGGAACTCGGCCAAGCTCTGTCCCGGCGTTTGTGCTTACCCGTTCGCCGTGCAGGGCTTGATTCCGGGGCCGACGGCGGTGAAGTCGCCGAACGGCGACGTTGGAGTTGACGGGATGATCAGTGTGATAGCTCATGAACTGGCGGAGGTTGCTTCGAATCCGTTTGATAGCGCTTGGTACGCCGGCGGCGACCCGGCAGTGCCGGTGGAGATCGCCGATCTGTGTGAAGGGATTTATGGGACCGGAGGAGGTGGGTCCTACACTGGGCAGTTGATGTACGGTCGAGATGGGGCCACGTATAATATGAATGGGATTAGACGGAGGTTTTTGGTTCAGTGGGTTTGGAATCGTGTGGTTAATTACTGTACTGGCCCTAATGCACTGGACCTGTAGTAGTAGAGGAATATTTCTCTTTTTTTTTGTTATTTTAATTTTAATTTGGCTGTTAACCAGTAACTTGCTAGTTTAACGGTAGTTAATCACGTGTTAATAAAAAGTTTTTCCCTATATTTTGTTCTTATTTCTTCCACCACGCCTCATTTTCGAGTAATTTGTATAAAAAATTTTCACTTAGGAAAAAAACAGAAACTTGAAAGATGTATTCCTTAATTCTTTTGGTTTAAAAAAAAAAAGTGTTTTTGATTGAGCGGCTCAAATTGGTTTTTTTTTTTTTTTTTAATTTTAATTTTTAACATGAACTGCTCTCCATCCTCTTTTTCTTTGCATTAATTTATAATTCTTTTAATGGCTATTTGCAATTATGTAACATTGTACATTATTTTTATTCATTTACTGTAAAATTACGTTAATTTTTCAACTTATCTAATGATTTAAAAAGAGAAGAATTTACTGTTCACAAAAAAGAGAAGAATTTAAAAGATACTCCGGCAGCATGCTGCCACTAAATGGCTAAAAGAGTCACTTTTTCTATTTTTAATTTTATAAAAAAGTAAAATTTTCCTACATCAATGGTAGCATGTGAATTCTTCCCTAAAAAAACACTTCTTTGATGAAATTAATATAATATGTAGAAGTTTGAGAGAAAAATATCTGAACTTTGATGGAGAAACTGAAAGTGTAGGAATTATATGAGACATATTTGCATGTTGTCCAGCATGCAGCCATTGATGTGCCATAATCTGAACCATTAATTTTATTTTAAATTTTAATAAATATTTTTTTTTTAAAAAGAAAAAAAAAGTAATTCAGATTTTATCAAATAGAGAGTTGCATACTCTCAGGCAGCATGCAAATATTCCTCAATTATATATGTGTGAGTAAAAATAAAGACAAAGGTCATCGTCAAACAAGAAGATAGTGAAAGAACTCCACTATTTGTTATTGTTGTGTTGTTATTATATTTATTGGCATTTGAGCCTTTTTTTTTTTTTTTTTTTCTTTTTCCCTTACAAAAGCTGCACCATGTTTCTGTTTCTGTTTATACATTTTACCCTAAAGAACACATTCCAACACTTATACATGAAAATGGCATCTTACCCTTCTTTTCCCAATTTTTCCCAAGCAAGATTTCAACAGCATAGAAATGTTTTGAGTATTTTATGAAATTGTAAATAAAGATGAAAGGAAGGACAATTCTGGAAAGTCACAGTTTTTTTAATATTTAAATTAATAAAGTAAATATTTTACACTTTTAAAGTAGGTTAAAAAAATCGTAAAAAATTTACTTCTTAGAGAAATGGCCACTAGGGGTGCAAGGCAAAACCGAAAAACCGAAAAACCGCCCAAACCGATCGACACTGACCGAAACCGAAACACACCGATTAATTCGAGCGGGTTCGGTTTGAAATTTTGAAAAACCGAACTTGTCGGTTCGGTTTCGGTTTTCCTTAAAAAAAAAAAAAAAACTAAAACCGAACCTATATATAACAATTTGCATAAAAACAAATAAGAAGTGGTAGTGCAGTGGTTTCAATCTCAATAAGTCTACCTTGTGGCTAGAGTTCGAACCTGGGTGCATCTATTAAATTTTGGATTTTAATAAACTTGTTCCTAATCGTCAGCCGCCAAACCGAACCGCCTAGACCGCTGGTTCCTTGGTTCGGCGCGGTTCGGTTAGATTTATATTGCGGTTCGGTTCTTCAAATACTAGTCATTTCCTAGTCGGTTCGGTTCCGGTTTGTCCCTTAAACCGAGCCGAACCAAACCGTTTACATCCCTAATGGTCACTACAGATCGAATTCATAATCTCTTGAATCTTTGAGACCCTTTGTAACGACTAAATCCAATACCTAAACAGAAATCCAATACCTAAACAGTACTAGTATTTTCCTACTTCAAATGGTAATACCATTTGTTGAAGTCGGTCAAAATCTTGGGGGAAGGAAAGACAAAGTAGGGAAAAATAATAAGTTTATAAAGATGAAAGTCTATGGACTCATCATAGTAAATGAAGAGAAGGATCAAAGCGAGACCAGAATAACAAACCATAACTCAGATTTGTGGAGGGAAGGGGGACCTGGTCACCTGAGGTCAGAAACACACTGCTTTACGGTGTGGTCTGGTCCGGTTTCAGCAACAAAGAACCTACTTTATCAGATCCATTTGGGACAATTTAGGTCCCTTGTGTCACAGATGGTTTAAGCTATGGGGCAGTGGTGGTTTGAGAATTCTGTGGATGTATCAGTTTGCACACTTATTTAAGCTCTCTCAGAATCATTCATTGACAAATTGACAAAGCGGACTGTTGGAGATACTCATCTCGTGGCCGCTTTTGTCCTATATTAGAAAGGTGAGGAGTCTTCATCATCTTTGTAAGAAATATGAACTACTTTCCTCACTATTAATTGGTTTTGAGGTGGAATTTCATATTGTTTAATACAGATAATGTTGATGGCTGGTTCCTTTACTCTTATTTCCAGAAGTAATTTCTAGATGAACCTGGATCTATAATATCACAATAACAAAAATATAAGATAATTCGTTTAGAGGTTATTTAGATCCTCCCGTTCTCACTCAAAACCTAAACCAAATTTGCCTAAATATTCAATACATTTCTCACTGCCCACCCCTTTTAACTATAACCTAAAATGTTTAACAAACTCTTAATTTTTCTTTTTAAAAAAATCGACAACAATTGAGAGTGGAGGGTTCAAACCCGTAATTGAGATTACGGGTCATACACTCGAGCTCTGCTCTTAACTAATAACTAAAACACCCCAATTATAAATCCTATCATTTAACTGCTTGAAATGATGCCTCTGAGAGCTATTTTCTAGTTGATTTGGTTAGAAAGGAAGGACATTCGGAGAAATTTAAGAAAGATATGAAGTTTGTAAAACATTTCATTTCTCTTTGTTCAAAATTACACAAATGTTTTACTAACTTTCCTACGTTTTATATCAATTTAGATGGGGCTTTCTGCTTTTGTAACTTGCCCTCTCTGTTTGATTGGAAGGTGAAAGGAGATGAAAAGCAGAATAGAAGGGAATGTCATAAAATGAAAGAAAGAGGAAAGGTTAGGAATGACCCTTAGGGGAATTGGAGAATAATAGAGGGGTATATGGGCAAATAGTTCAGGAGTTAGTTAGAGACTTATGGTTATAAATAGGAGAGGATTGATAGTGAGAGGGTATTCGGTATTCAACACTATGGGCTCTAAGCGATGATTCTCTAGAGAGAAGGAGGTTTCAAGTCTTATTCAAACTTAGGTTATCTTGTAGTTGTTCTTTTATTTCGTAATACAATTCGGATCCTATCAGAAAAGAAAGGAAAGAAAGAACTCAGATTAGAAAGGAACACCACCGAAGTCCACTTCTGAGGCACAATGTTAGCACCTTGAACTTCTTAAAGGATCTATACAATAGGATCTTTCAGAAGATTGTTTTCATTGAATATCAAACATAATTAGGCGAAAGTTACAAGAAACTAATAAATTGATGGCAAGGTGTTTAATAGGATCCAATAACAGCATCTCATTTGCTTATGAGCTAAAAAAATTTCCATCATCGGTTTTTTCAGTCTAATGACATACATATTATAAACACAATCTACAAGCAGTTGAGATTTTTCAGGTCTTCACAACACATGCAAAATATCAATAAAAAGATTAAATTATGATTTATCACCTTTAATTTTCTCATTCTGAAGATACTTCGAAACTCCATACACAACAGTTCCAGCAACAAACAGAGAGACCGTTGGGGTAAAGGATGGATACAAATATTTGACTAAGAACTTGTCCGACTCTTCTGGCAAGAAACCTGCAGGTGCACATCAGCCAATTAGTTGCGGTGATGAAAACATGAACTCTCGATATTGTATTCATCTTTTTTTTTTTGATATCCGTGACTGTTCGGACCAGCTTTCGCGCACCTCGACTAATGTCACGGGGCATACTGCCTGACCCTAAAACACTTGTATCCCAAGAAAACCCGTAGGAAATTAATTCCTAAGGAAGTAGACATCATTTAAACTAAAAATAGGCTGAGAGTCAGTCAAACTAAGAGCATATTCGTACTAGTCAGATAAAAATAAGAAAATATTTCCCATATTTAGAACCACTAAATTTTTCAATGGTATAAAAATAGCTACCACTCTTTATTAGATTAACCAGAACTGAAGAATGTTGTTGCAGGTTTTGCAATTGCAAATATAAGCCTGAAGTGACAAACCATGAACTCTAAAGTTCTAAACAACAGATTTTAATCAAGAAAGTTCCAAAATAATGTTTTTTTGTAAAAAATAAAAAAAATAATAAACCATAGTTTAACTTGAGAGTTAAAGAACAGGCTTTGAACAATCAGAACCTTATAAATAGTATAATTGACATTTCCTGATCTTATCCAGCTACATTAGGTTTCAGGATATCAAGGAAAGTCAACGCCGGGAAAATATTCTTCAGAACCATTAATTAGAGGATTTGAATAACTGTGTTATGTTCAATAAGTGGATTTCCATTTCAATGTAACACTAAACGATATCATATATAAATTAGCAGTAACTTCGTCAATTTCATTTATGAAGTTACATAGAGTAGCAAACATGTTTCTAAACACAAGTGGTGGGTTAAGGATCTTCCGGATGAGACTAATCATCACAAGGCCAGCAAAAACATATGTATCTTATATTTTATACGAAGATCCAACACAAAAATGAAGGCTATGTCATTTACGCATTAAAATTATATAAAAAAAAGTATTGTAAGATCTATGCAACATATTTGTAGGAAGAAAAATTTAGAGCTTACCACAAGTTGGTATTGGAGTGACCTAATAGTCAAGAGGGCCTTGGAGAACTAGATGGGTTCAATCCATTATGGCCGCCTTACCTACCTAGGAATTAATTTTTATAGATTTCCTTGACATCCAAATGTTGTAGGATTAGACGGTATATCCCGTGACAATAGTCGAGGTACGTGTAAGCTGGTCCAGACAGCCACGCTCGTCTCACATCCTTAGCTTAGAAAAAATTTATGCATAACTTTAGCTTTGTCATAAATGGTTATGAAATGTTGCCTTCTATTAACACTCCAAATATGCATTAGGAGACTGAGACTGGTGATTTAAGAACTGCCGCTGCTATTCGCAATATGAAATGAAGGAGCCCTAGATTATAATATACTTCATTTCCTTCTCAATTTCAATCTTCTTCAACAGATAACCAGACACAAATTTCAACCCACCACCTTACCAATGTTGCAATTTTCCCTGCATAGTTGGCCAGAATTTGGTTTCAAACTTCTACATCCACGTCTCAAAGAAAAATCCTAATCAAATCGGATTTTAACCAGTACCACGTTTCGGACCAACAACCAAATAACTACAAACACTCCACCTATCTCCATATTAGCATGATATTGTCCACTTTAAATATAAAACTTGATGAAGTTGTTATTTGTTTCATCCAAAAGACCTCGTCCATTAATTATACTCACGTCACATGTATACCATACTATGAACAGTCATCCCTTTGGGACTACACCTAGGAAGCAAGGAGACTTTGTTTTTTACAAAGTATCTGTGATAATTCTGGACATTCTACGTGTCTAATACACGAAATTCCATGTCCTTTTTTTTTTTTTTTTTTTTAATTTTAATTTCAGACATTTTATGAACACACCATAGACACAATTTAAAACTTATATTTTCAAGTGGTCGATGACACGACAACGGGGCTATGTTGGTGGAGGAAGTCGATAGTGATGTCCACGAAAGGTAGATGGACAAAAATAGAAAAATAAGAGAAAGAGAGAAAACAGAAAGAAGAGGAAGAAAAAACTAAAAGACTTGAGATTGTTCAGAGTTGTGATTTCTTATAAATTATATTTTGTAGGTTTCTATTAGACATTTAAAGGATAGTAAAGTTTTGTTTGAATTTAAATGGACTCATAGGCCCCGTTTGATAACCATTTGGTTTTTTATTTTTGATTTTTGAAATTTAAGCTTATTTTTACTCATGTATCCTACATTGTGCTCCATCGTTCCTACAATGTATCTAACTTTCCTTAAGAAAGTATGTGAATCCTAACAAAATTTCAAAAACAAAAACAAACTTTTGAAAGCTAAGGCCCCGTTTGATAACCATTTGGTTTCTTGTTTTTGGTTTTTCAAATT
>JBBMEF010000022.1:5897501-5945606 GCA_037832685.1 Sicyos baderoa | reverse complement strand
GCAAACTCGAAGGAAGTCTGCCCCGATAAGATTCGAAGGAGAATCGACAGCAAGAACTTCAGATCTGCATAAACAAATAATGAAACACGTTAGATCGGACAGAAATCGAAACGAAGCGGAGAAGAAAAAAAAAAGGGACGAAAAAAAAATGGACGAACCTCAAAGATTCGGAGGTCAATCGATTTGAAATCGAGAGTAGAACAACATTAATGAAGGTGAATAAACCATTGGAGGCGTAAATCGGACCCAAAATCACAGAGATTAGGGTTCGATCTTCTTCGGAAACGAGAGAGAAGAGAGAGCGTGAAACGAGGCGGCGCAGCAGAGGAAAGGACAGGTTAAGGCAGAGGGGATTTTCGTAACACGGGTTAAGTTAACACGCGTGGGTAAAATGCAAACCAAACACGGGTTAGGGGTATTAACTTAACCCGAGTTAAGTTAATGCCCCTAACAAACACGCTCTAAGAAATTATTTGAGAGAGAAAATATAAATGGAGACCGTTGTTATATGTGAAACGCAATTGTTAAACTTAGAAGTATAAAGTAGAAAATTGAAATTATGAGAAAAAAACAGAAAAGAAAAAGTGAAATCCAAAGAAATTAGTCAAACTGTATTAAAGAAGGCTTGAAAAAGTGAGAGATGACAAATGCTTTTGCAGACTTCATACATCCAAGGTAATTCTTTTTCAAAGTTTAATCAATAAAATAAAATAAAATAAACATTAAATATTATATTTTAGATTCTTTTAATCTCAAATTATATTTTGACTTTGAGCTTCATTTTATTTCAATTCATGTTCTTTTCTTCTTGATTGTTTTTAATTCATATTCTTTCGAGTAGTCTTTATGGTTAGTGGATCTTTTCTGATTTAATAGTTAGTGGATTGTATTTAGTCTCTACTTATTATTATTATTTTAATTTATAATCTTTAAAAATATATTGTCTTTTATTGTATACAAATTATCATTGGTAATTTAATCAATTTTGATAAAAATGAGATTCCAATAACTAATTTATGATTCAATGTATTTAAGTTAAAATGAAATAAAATTTAAAGTTTTAATACTTCAACTATCCATTTCATGTTAAAAGATATCCAAATTATCGAGATTTTTCGTCTTGATTACAAAGTTTATAACTATGTTTTTTTTTTTGTTGAAAAAGGGTCATATAACCAAAATTTAAATGGTGCTCTAATGATACAAACTTTTTTGGGATTTTTTCTTTAATCCCTTACCTTAAAAATAAAACCAAACCACTAAATAATTTTATAGGGAATGACGTGGAAAATATGACCAAAAAGGAAAGAAAAAAAAAATTATTTTTAAGGGTGAATAGAGGATGGAAGGGAAGAGTAAATAATCGGATGAGTTAATGGCGTAATGATTTCATTGTTTGACTGTAAACCTATTCAACACCAACGTAAATCAATATTTATAATCCCCTTCATCAACTTGTATTAAAAAAAAGTGAGGAGTAGGTAGTCTTTGAAAATAGAATCCCCACCTCTTTATATATTAACGAAACCCAAAAATTTTCTTTTGTAATAAGAAAGAAAGAAAATAATGAGATTAATAATGGGATTTCAATTCATTGGTCCACAGCCAAAAAGCAAAGCGGCGCTTGGATGTTAATCTTTGACTTATGTACAATGTATTTGGGCAAATAATAAAAATTAAACAATGCAGAAGAGAGAGAAAAAAAATATTTTAAAACCTACAAACACACCCTCAATAAATGTGGAGCAACAAAAAGAAAGAAAGAAAAGAAATCACAATATTGATCTACAACTTGAACGAAATCGATCAAAATTAAGAGAGCTAAATATCAAAGTTCTTAAAGCATCAATATCTTGTGAATTGACTTTAATATATATGAAATGAAAATCTCGACATAAAAATCGAACTAAATAATTCAGCACTATAACGGTTGATTTTTGATGAATTTTGTGTGGTATCATTATAGAGTGACTTAATTAGTCAAAGAGGATATTGTGATATATACAGTGATGTGTTCAATCCATAGTGGTCAGTTACTAAGAAATTAATTTCTTACGAACTTTTTTGACATTCAAATGTTGCATACAATATATCTCGTGACATTAATTAAGATGCGCAAAAACTAAAAAAAAATTGTGAGATTTTTTGATTTGTTGATTAAGAGACAATGGTCCTAATAATAATAAATGGGGAATAGTGGAAGCAATATTATTGTCCTGTCCTAGAGTGGTAGTAGAGCAAAAGAGGAATGGGTAGACCAATTGAATGGAGGGATGGGCTTTGTATTTGTTTGGCATCTACTTCCCCTGCTTTTTGCCTACAATTTAACAACATCAATTCCACCTTCTCAAGTCATGTACTTTCTAGGCACCTAATCTCATTTTGAGGACCTTTTCTAGGGGTAAGCTCCATAGGACAATTTTTTTTTTTTGAGTAATCCAAATTTTTGGGTACAAGAATTATAATCGATCCAACCCAAAAAAGTTATAATCCAACCCAGTCTAAAAAAAGTTATAACTTAACCTTGTCTTTATGATTTGGGTTATGTAGTATGAGTTGCCCGATTTGTTAGTTTTTGGTATACGCATAACTTTTTCTCTTGTTACGTAAATGGATGGACTTGTAACTTGTTTGCGCTTGTAAAGGAAATTCTTATTCAAGAAATCCATCACTTTATATAGTGTGTTTTTTCTTAAAATGTGATATCTTTTTTGGACTGTAAGGGGAGACGCTGGAGGTAAAAAGAATGATAATGATTATGAAAAGAGAAAAAAAATAATTACAAGGGAAGAAAAATATGGAGTAAGAATGAGTACGAAGGAATTATTATATTATCCTTGTTTGGACCATTGCGAATCATTTCTCCTATTATCACATTCTCCCATGAAAGGTGTTGAGAGGGAAAGAGGTTAAATGGAGAGAATGAGAATGAGTTTGGTTCTATGTTTGAATAACCAAGAATCGTTCTCTCTATAATCTAATTTCTCCGTAACAACATTTTATTTTATAACTATTTTTCATTCTTCCCCTAATTCTCATCCTCCCATAATCATTCCAATTCTCTTTGTCAAAGACCATCATAACTACTTTTTATTCTTCTCATAACTATTTTCTATTCTTCCTATAACCACTTTTTAATCTCATCATAACTACTTTTCATTTGCTCCATATTCACTATTTTATTCTCTATGTAATTATTATCTTCACCTCAAAATACAAGTAACAATTCTTTCCATAATCACCATTTTTTCACCAAACACATATAATCATTCCCTTTTGTATTCTTCCCTTAATTCTCATTCTCCTTGCCCTAAATGTTCCATATCTAGAGTGCAAGAAATGATCATAAGAAAACTATCACATGCACTTGTATGAGGTGCATAGAATTATCATGGTGGGAACAAAATAGTATGTATGAATAGAATAGAAATGATTATGGAAATAATGAAATATGATTATAAAGGGAAGGAAAAGTGAGTATGGGGGAATGAGGTAATGAAAAAATGAGATGATTATATGAGTGTAATGAATATTAATTATAAATAATGACGGTTGGTGGCCCGAACGTGGGTACAGAAATCATTCTTTCGACAATCATTATCATTCTGATCTTTGTCTTAGACACCTCTTTGAACCTTCAACATTGTTATAAAGTGAAAACCAAGAAGTTCGCTTGGTTTTGATTGCAACACTTTTTTAAAAAGTTTATCTGTGAGTGTTCGAGTCAGTTTGCGTGTACCTCGTCTATTTTCAAGGAAAATACTCTATGATGGTTAAACCAACAACTTTTAGTTTTTTATTGTCCTTTTGACCATGATAGAGTTGTCCACGAAACAGGACTAGAGAATATCTTATCTATTAGGTTTACACCATCAAATGTAATCTCCATCCCTACAAAATTCACCAATTTTTCTTCTTCAAAGATCGGGGCGGGGATAAGTTTACCAATTTGAGTCTATAATTATCTCTCTTATGGGTTTCTCTTCTCTCTTCCACTTTGAGTTCCACTCTCTTTAAACAATATCATTACTAAATGGTCCATTCTATACCAAGTGATTTAGGTGGGCATCAAAATTCATGACCTAATAATATCACAACTTTGAAATGATAAATATCAAAGTTTAACAACTAAACTTATAATTTAATCTAAAAATATATAAAATTGAAAAGGTGTTCAAGTGATGAGAGAGAAAAAATAGATGGTCGAGAAAAGCTATATACATCTTGTATAATTATAGTCTAAGCAAAAAAAAAAAAAAAAAAGAAATAGAACACCAGTGGAAAGTACTTAGAATATTGAACCAAACATCTGCCTAAAATATGTCTCTAAACTATAACATTATCAGTTATTTCAAACATTTCTCATTAAAAAACTATATCAATTCATTTACATACCACTTAACGAGTCGAACTTTGTATTCAATATTTACTTGAATTAAGGCAAAAGTTGGGTAAGTATAAAACATCTGAATAGATGAGAAGCATAAGTAAACTAATACCATATTCGTATAAAAAATCATCATAGAGTGGTTCAATTGGTCAAAAAAGGTCTTGGAGTGTATAAGATGATGAGTTAAATCTATGGTGACCACCTACCTAAGAATTAATTTTCTTTGGGTTTTCTTGATGCCCGGTGACATTAGTAGAGATGCACGGCTATCCCAGACAATCACAAATATCAAAAAAAAAAAAAAAAAAAAACATATAAAAGAAATCCTAGTTTACAAATACATGAATTAACAGTTATCATCTTTTTTTTAGAAAAAGAAAATCGTTAGTTATACATAGTATTGTTAGAACAATACTATAGTTTACAAATACATGAATATTTTCACGGAAATTGAAGTCATAAATTTTAGTTATCGTAGGTAGCACAAAACTCCACAAGCTCGGGAAAACTCCCAACGAGCATTACTTACCTGTAAACGGACGGGGTCGCAGGCAGCTTTGGCAGCCTGCTGGCGATCCAATTTTGTGGCGGGCGACAGAAGCGGCCTGCAGCCAATCGGACAGGAACGCAGCACTCAAATCTTTATTACAAGGGTACAGCCACACAAATAAGGTTCCTACTGCCTACTATGTGATATCATTGAAATAAATAAAAGTTTTAGGATCTGAGTTGAAATAGCTAAAATGAGCATAGAGGTTTGATCTCCCTACCTCACAAAGTGTACAAAAAAAGATTATTCAAATGCACAAACTCAAGTTATGGGACCTAAAAAGCCTTTAAACAAATTCAGGTCAATGAACTGAAGCTTTACTTAAGCAGAGACACAAACGAAAGCTTACAGATTTTGATTTATATCAATGTGGATATCTCCACTCCGCTTCCTCCAATTTCTGCAATAAGACACTGGAACCCGCACGACTCTAGCTCTGAAATTACCATATCAATGATAGTTCCTGAAAGCACTGTTTTTCAATGTAGTTAAGGAAACATATGAATGTACATGAAAATATAACGCTTGTTTCTAGTTTAGGCACCGGGAGACATAAAAGGAATAGAGATACGGAAAGTGTCTACAACTTAATATCGCAAGGGACCTTGAGGGGAACCCACCTACAAAACCCAAACATTCGACCATCGCGCCACCTTGGGGACTTTATAGCTTGATTGAAGTGTTTGAAAAATCATCTCAAACAAGCCCGGATGCATAATGCATAAAAGAGAAACCATCAAGGTTGGTCAAGTGGTCAAGAGGACCTTAGAGGACCAAGATGTCATATTTTCAATTCATGGTGGCTACTTACCTAAAAATTAATTTTTTATGAGTTTCCTTGAAACCAAAATGTTGTAGGGTCAGACGGATTATTCCGTGAAAATAGTTGAGGTGCACGTAAGCTGACCTAGACACTCACAAATATTTAAAAAAAAAACGTAAAAAGTGAGCAAAATAAGAGAGGATACAGGTTGGCAAGAGTGTCAGAACACAGCCACCACCTCCAGCTCCTGTCAATTTGGATGCTAACTTATACTTCAAGGTAGTCCTTAGAACAGTTTCTATTGAAGCATGGCTTACCCCCATGCTTTGAAGCAACCCTTGATTCATTTCCATCAGCTCTGCTATGTTCTCTTCCTTCTCAGTTATGGATAGTTCACCAGAAACAGGGGATTCAATAATGGCTGATAGCTCATTGCTAATGGAATCAACAGCATTGAATATGAAGTTCAATGCATCACGATGTCTTATTGTCCTTTCTGATACACCAGCAACTAAAGCTTTTGTGTTTCTTCCTTCATTTGTGTTGGTTATAAGCATCTTCAATGGTAGGTTGGATTTGATTCGGGTTACGCTACCCGACTTGAATTTGATCATATTGCCTGAAACAAGATTCTCTTGCATGTTTGAGTTTGCAACAAACATATACGTTGTAAAATGTATGAATTCCTAACTGTGCTTTCCATTCAACTCCATTTTTGTTGCATAAAGAAAATGCTAGTACATCGTTAAATGTCACTTTGACATTGTTTCTTCCTTATCATTGGGATGAAATCATAGAAATGATGGCACATTCCCACTAATCACAGAAAATAAATATTCATAACGAGTAAAATTTCTCTTTTGAGCTAGTTATTTAGACCAGTCTAGAGTTTTCTTCATCGTAAATATATTTAGATCCAGATTGTTTCAGTAGACTAATGTTCCATTTTCATCAAAAGTTCTACATAATCATAAAGTTGTAATAGCTTTCTATTGGTAAATTGAAAACATACCATATGTGCTTACTGTGTTGTCAATTCCAGATGGCTTCCCATGAATCATCTTTTCACCTCGAAAGGCCCATTTGTTCAACAAATCAAGTTCTTTTTCCCCAAAACTTGACCATCCTCGGCGCGCCACGTCCACGTTTACAGAATCAGATAAAGCAAGTAGAGCGGCTGAAAGTGCAACACAAAAAGCAGCAGATGATCCCAGGCCAGATCCAAGAGGAAGCTCAGACGCGACAACCACTGTAGCAGGCTTAAATCTGAAACACGTAGAACGAAAAATGGCTTAAAAACACATGGAGAAACAGAGACAAATATTTCATAGAACACATGTCAACTGTACCATACAGAAACATACCCTTGGATGCAGGAGTATAGCCAGAGGAACGCTGATACCGCCGGTGCAAGATTAATCTTTGCTTCAGGAATATCTTGTTCTTCAACTAGAGCACCAATTGATCTCAAGCACTCAGCTGGGCATGATGTTGGTGATGATGAAGAAATGGTGGTAATAAATTCAGCCAGAGCTTCTTTGATTCTACCAACTGGCCATGAAAACTCCAGTGCCATATCCTTCAGCTGGAGTTTTAGGGTATCATCGTTGTCTAATAACAAATGCATTTGATCTCGTGAGGTATAAAATTAACCCAGAAATTTAAAGCAAGATTGTTTTGACTTTTGATTGACAAAGCAACAATATGTTAGGCAATAGAAAACATTGTACATCAAGATACCATTCATAAAAAATAATACATAATGACCAGAAAACTGCAGAAGAAAAAGGTATAGGTATTTTCTCAGTGTTTTCAATTTCATTAACATATCAACAATATCCTTGATTTTCTCTGGTATTATATGCAATTTCAAGGCTTGACAGTAGATCAAAGATAGGCTGAACTTTCGATCTTTTTTCAAAAATTATTTCTGAAAGTCCGAGCTAGCTTACGCGCACATGATTATTTTCAAAGGAAAACTGCCTAACCTATGACATTTGGTTGTAAAAGAAACTTAAGAAATTGATTTCTAGATAGGTGGTCACCGTGATTTGAATTCATAATATTTTGGTTACCTAAGGCCCTCTTGACAAACCGAGGATCGTTTTAGAGATTATCATAATGTGGGATTTAAAACTAATTACCGAAGATTAAATTATGATTGTTCTGGCAGAATCTTCAACAAATGTTTTACTCTACTTATATCTTAAAATTGTATTCCACTAAATGTCCTGTGACAATAGTCGAGGTGCGCGAAAGCTACCCTAGACAGTCACGGATATCAAAAAAAAATGTATTCCAGCAAATGTCCAACTTTTTTTCAGTGTAACGGGAATCAAATCAACAATTCCATATCATATACTCTCTACATTTCTACATATTAACATTTCTCATACTTAAATCTCACAGTCACATCACAACAGATCCTTATCTAAGTTCTAACGGCTTCCGATCATGAAAAGAAACACCAAGAACACCAAAGAATCAACAAACAAAACTGTAAAACATAAAGAGCAAGATTATAAAATCAAAAGAATCGCAGTTAAAGCATTTAAAGAAATGTCAAACAATCGCATCATCACATCCGAGTAAATCAATTTCCTTCAGTCCAACAATTCCACAAATTCAAAAGATACCGGAATGACTGGGGAATGCAATGGAAACGGAAGTATAGAGACTGATGGAGGCAGCGACGGCGGTAGATCCATGTACGACGGCGTGTTCACCGGAGAGGATGATTTTTCCGGGAGCTCTGGCCTTGACTTCCATGGTATTGTGAAGATCGCGATCTGAACGCGAAACTTGGCCTTCTTTCCCCACCAATTTCTCAACTATTCGTCTCGTTATTGTTCTTTCCTTTTTGATTCATAGGATCGAGAATTGTTACGGATTGTGGATGTGGAATGTCGACGACGATGCGGCGGAGATCCTCCTATTTCTTCAGCAAGTGCGGTAGGCAACCATTGCCTACCGCCGGTTGCGCCGCTCGTCAGTCACCGGCGCTCGGCGGAGCCAAGAAGAAAAACAAATAATTTTTTTGGCAAAAATAACTTTTTTATTAATGGCCAAACGAACTTTATAAACACTAGTACTAATTTACTTTTTAATTTTTATGGTTACAAATTTATTATTTTCAAAAAAAGAAATGGAGACAAATTTATTATTATTATTATTTTAAGCATTTTTTTAATTATAAAATTTTAATTACATACCTTTTTTTCTTTTTTCTTTTTTTAAACATTTACATACCTAATTAATTGAGATAGAATTTATATTCTCAATTGTAATCCCAACAAAATATATATATGTTTTCCTTTTTTTGAAAAAAAGAAAACTTTCATTAAGAACCAACCGACAACTTCCTACAATCCACCTCTAACGCAGAGGCAACAACCGCGGGAGATCCCCCCTCCAAAAAACACTCAGATCCCCCATAGAAGAGTTTGAGTCCAACCTAAAAAGGCGCATCGAAAGTGTTTGCTTAGCCAAAACACCGGCCACACTATTACAAAATCTACTACTATGCGTAAGGGTCTCAATCCCTAAAGAATATATCAACTATTTGATATCAACAATAATATTACTTAACTCATAAAAATCATGATGATCACCACTAATAGCCTTTAGAATAACATCTAAGACATCAGTCTCGACCATAATAGGGGGCGGGCCTCCACTGGATATCGACCTCTTAAATATGCTTCAACCCTTCCCTCAGCGGCACCCATTCCAAAACTTTGACTGGAAGGTTTTTGAAACCCGATCTTGAGCCCAACAACTTTGGTCTTCCCATCCAATCCCGAACGCCCCACCCAAGCCCACTATAATTTTGAGATGAAGAAGCATCCACATTAAGCTTACAAACACCTTGAGGAGGAGCTTTCCACTGAACCACTTGAGATCCCATATTAACATTTTTTAACATGGCGCCTACATAAATTAACAAATGAGAATTAATAACTCTCGTAATCAAATCATAAAAGTTTTAGAACTCCATCTTAATTTTATCATGAGAGATTAAATTTCCGAAGTTTCATAAACCCCAAATAAATTAGATTATATATATATATATATATATATTCTCAAATAAATTAGAGCTAAATATTGATTTTCGAAATCTGATCCTAAGTACCATAAACTAAAATCCTATAAAAATGATATTACTAATCTCAAATGATTGAAAGCTAAATATTGATGACCATTGTATTGGACTTAATAATCAACCCACCACCAACATTGTTACGATCTTTTTTGTGAGATAATAAGAGATATGTTGAATTGATCTAATCTTTTCATTTCCTTCTAATTGGTAGTAAGAGTGTTCAAATAACATGACGACTCGAGTAACTAGAACAAACCCGACCTAATTTGACGAATTGAGTTGAGTCAAATATATAAATGAGTTGGTTTGTGTTCAAACTTATGAACCTTACCAATCCGTATTTATTATTTAATCTAAAATATTTTATTTCATATATAACATAATATTTGATATAATAATGTATTTATTTTATTCAACAATATTAAAGAAGAAGAAATTAAATTTGTAAATTATTAAGTTGTACAAGATGGTGGGTTGACGACTTCAAATTATATTTTGTTTATGTATATAACTAATTTATATTTCTAATGAATTGATAGACAACTCAACCAAAAGAAATATAGGGCACTTCGGGGGAGGGACTGGGCAGAGATGGAATGGAAAAATCTCATACTTTTTGTTTGGCCGGATGGAAAAAAGTAAGTCCAGAGGATGGAATGATTTGGCGCGGACCACGCGCTTGGATTTTCTCACGCGTGAAACGGTTTTTTTCTTTTTTAATATTTATTTTTTAAATTTATTTATTTTTTCTTAAACTTTCATTTGTTAGGTTCAGATTTTTTTTTAAACAATTCGTTTAATTCAAAAAAAATATATATATGTACGGTTAAAATACCATTTTGGTCCCTAGATTATGGAGTAAATTTCATTTTGGTCCCTAGACTCCATAGTCTAGGGACCAAAATGGTATTTTAACCTATATATATTTATTTTTTTGAAAATTAATTCAATATATTTCTTTTTTCCCTTATATTTCTTTTTTTCATTTCATCTCTTTGTTTTTTATTTTTTTTAATTTCTAGTTTTTTTATTTGATTTTGTTTTAATTTTAATTTCTTTCTTTATTATCGGCTTAATTTCAATTTTTCTTTAATTTTTAATTTTATATGTATCAAATAAATATTTATTTTTCCCTAAAAATATGTTTATTTTAATGTTATATTAAAAAGTAAATTGTCAAAATTAAGAGTTGAACTAAAAATTGATAATAATGAACCATTCATTCATTTAACTTACTTAATTATATTCATGATTTATATATTAATTTTTATTTTAAATTAATATTTTTTTTTGAAACATAAATCAAAATTATTTAATACCTTAGTAACTGCTCATATTCATGTTGACCTGTATATTTTTATTTTCAAATTGAATAATAATCAACCTATTCAATTAGAAAAAATTGTTTATTAATTATATATATTTTTAATCAAATAATTTATTATAAATATCTAAATATTTATTATTTTCATCCTAGTAAAATATTAAAAAATCATTAAATATCTATTTTTTTATTTAATAAAAATTTCAACGATTCTGTTTCCATCACATCAAATCTAATTTTATTATCTATTTTCTTTCTTTTCCACAAAAAAAAATTTACTGTCACTTTTCTTTCCATCCCAATCTATGTCGGGTAGGTGAGAACAAATAGATCCAACCCATTCAAACATGCCCATAAGGCCGGATTGAATTGGGTTGGAAAAGTGACAAACGCAAAACCTAATTTCAAACTTGGATTTGTAAATTCAAATTCGTGAATCTGATCTGAACGTGGATCGCACTCTATGCGGGTTTCATGTCGTCCATTTATGATCAATCTTCAAAGGAGGCATTGACACCAGGCTGCAGCTACGTGGGCCATTGGGTTTGAGTCCATTTCAACAACGCATCGCAGGTGTTCGACGAAATGTCTATGTCAAAACTTTCAATCCCATGAACGATCAGAATCAGAACCAGAACCAGAACCAGAATAGTAGAAAGCGAGAGAGAAGATGTGGAGGCGAGTGGGTTCTGTCTCGCATTTGACGTTTGCCCATAAATCCATTGTCAATAATAAGGTAATTTCTGCAACTCTGATCTCTTGAAACGATTCCCACCCTATAAGGTTGGTTTATTTGGTTTTTCTTTATTGATTTTGTATTTCTTTATTGGGTTTTGATTCAAAGAATGATTCTCAATGCGTGTATTTTTTCTACGGGAAATTCTTATTGATTTTGTATTTCATTATTGGGTTTTGACCTTGCACAGTTGAGAATGATCGATGACTGAAGGTTATGATTGATCAAAAAATAAAATTTTAATTTAGATGAAATGGGAAATTCTTAGAGGCGTGGATGAAGCTTTAGAATTAATTTCGATGTGCGAAGAAGCGAAATTCTTGTTACCTTGTCTGGAATTCAAGCTCGTCTGACTAACTTATGAACAAACAGGGTTAGGAAACTTGAAACTTTTGTTATATTCTTGGAAGTTTATGAATTCTTAGGATTATATTGTTCATCATGCTCCGTTCTGTAGTTTCATGAAATACATCTTCTTGAAGCTTGTGCTATTAAATTGCTCCGTTCAAAATCTGTAATGATTTTTTTGTCTCTCAAATTTTATAACCAATTTCACCTCTCTTTTATTGCTGATACCAATGCAGAATATATGTAAGTTCAAGTTTTGGGAAGCATTTACCACGGAAATACCCAGAAAGGTAATATATGCATTTTATTTTATATCTCCTAGTCCTAGTTGACTCAACTTTGTAGATGTTTCAGTTTAACTGCTCATATTTGTACTTTCTATATGTTTGTTTTCATTTCATATCGACTCTCAAGCATGCACCATCAAGTTTTGTAGTTTTGTAGTTTAGATATGAGTAGAAGCAAGGTGTAATATCCATTTGCTTAGCCTCATTATTGTCTCTGGAATCTTCATATCATGAATCGGTATCTCTCTATATTACGTGGAACTGTGTCTCGGTACTATTTTTCATCTCTATTATGTAAAAAACGAAAAATTAGTGATCACGGGTTGAAGCTGATTTATATGCACGTATGTTTTTTTTATTTATGTCATTCTATCTAATATAGTTGGAGTAGTATTTTAGATCGTTTATAATATGAGTGCAGGAAAAGGGTGGAACTTTTCAGAGAGATAAAGCACCATTCATAACTTTTGTACTTGGTAATGTTCACTGCTTCTCCTTTCCCTTTTTGGTGACATTGAAGGGAGCTGTATTCAAGAGAGAATGGTTAGAAGTTGCGGATAAATTTAGGGCTCATTACTTAACACCTACTAATGATACAAAATATTTCCCATTATATTAGAAAAAATGATAAAATAATCAAACATACTGTGAATATCAAATTCTCAATATACTACTGTCTTTCTTCACCTGCGTCATCGACTCATGCTGACATTCACCTTCATGTTTCATTATCTCGTTTTAGATCTCTCTGTATCTTTTGTGTTGGGAGCTTGTATTTACTGATTTCTTCCGCTGGTTTTCATTGCACTCTTTTTTTTGGCGTATGTACACAACATCTTCCTCGATCTCTCTCCTCCTTCTATCCTTATTTCGGTAGGTCATTGTAGCACTTTCTCTCCTCAAAGAAAATGTTTCTGTTTCCTATAAAAAAATGACACAAAATGGGAATGTTGGGTAACTTGTATGTGAATGTAAACTAGTGTCATAAAGTAATGCAACATAACCAACATGGGGTAGCCCAATTGATCATAAAGAGCCTTGGGGTGCACAAGGTGATGGGTTCAAATCTCATGGTGGCCACCTACCTAGGAATTAATTTCAAATTAATACCTACGGGTTTTCTTGGCATCCAAATGTTGTAGGGTCAGGCGGTATGCCCCGTGACATTAGTCGAGGTGCGCTTGTGCACGCAAGCTGGCCCGAACAGTCACGGACATCAGAAAAAAAAAAAAAAAAAGAAGTAATGCAACGTTAATCCTTCCAGTTTTTGCATTTCGTCACCTTCTATATCTTTGAGCTCTTATTGATTTTCTTGAATGTATTGTTCTGATAAGGGAAGATAAGAGAAAAAAACTCTTCATTTTTCTATGATATGGCCTAGATATATTAAAAGTTGATATGTTTTCAGGTGGTCCTGGAAGTGGTAAAGGTACACAATGTATGAAGATAGTTGAGAACTTTGGATTTACACATTTGAGTGCTGGAGATCTATTGAGGAGGGAAATAGCTTCGAATAGTTCTGATGGGTAATTATGCCTCGTTTGCCTGATTGAAAAAACTTCCATGTCCATCTAGGCTTTGATGATGCCCATTGATTGTGAGTTTCTATTTTTAGTACCATGATTCTCAACACAATTACAGAAGGGGAAATAGTTCCTTCGGAATTGACGGTCAAACTGATTAAAAAAGAAATGGAATCAAGTGACAACTATAAATTTCTCATTGATGGGTTCCCACGGTGCGAGGAAAACCGGATTGCATTCGAACAAAGTGTGAGTTCCTTCTCTACTCTTTTCAGTCAGTTTTATTTTTCCTGTGGTGATTAAGTTTTTCTTTTAAGAAGTGTGGGGCAAGGAGTATTAGAGTGATTATGAGAAATGGAAATGCGGGGAGAGAATGATAACTTGTGTTTTGAGGTGAACGGAATGGTTATGGATGAATTGTGACCTGTTTTTATTATGGGAACCATTACCTATATTAGGGGTGAAAGAATGATTATAGGGACCGAAATTGTAAGTATCGGGGGAACGAAAAGTGGATATGGGGAAAATAAGATTATGGGGGAATGTATATTGATGGGGAATGATTGTTATGACCCAAGTTCCTCGCGCAATCACACTTTTTCCATGCCCCAAACACTACAACCATTGAGGTAAAATCAAAGATTCTACATTTTTGGTCCCCAAGGGGAGACACAGTTGGTTGAAGATTTGGACTTTAAAAGTGTGCTTCCCTCAAGGTCCCAGGTTCAAGACTCACTTGTGATATTAATTTGTAGACACTTTCCGTGTCTTTATTCCTTTCATGTTGGGTGCCTGGCCTAGGGATGGACTTGGTTACCCTTGTTTCAAAAAAAAAAAAAAGATTTTACAATTTTGCAATTTAACATATAATACAATTCCATCATTCATGATGCAGATCGGGGCAGAACCAAACATTGTACTTTTCTTTGACTGTCCAGAAAATGAGATGGTGGAGCGAGTGCTCAATCGGAACGAGGTGGCTGACATGTTGTTCAATCTTTTCTGTTTCCAAATGGCCACCACCATTAGTATCTCAAACTGTGATTAATTTGCAGGGAAGAGTTGATGACAACATTGACACAATCAAGAAAAGACTGAAAGTTTATTCAGCATTAACTCTTCCTATCGTCGAGTATTATCTGGAGAGGAGAAAGCTTTACAAGGTTTTGTTTTTTGTTTTTAATTTTTGAACTCAAATCCTTCTGGGGCTGTTTGTTTGTCATATTTAGGTAGGATTTATTTAACTCCTCCTTAAAAGCCTATATCCATACAAGTTTTTACTAAATCATTTTCATTTTTACTTTTAAAAATAACTGTCATTTTTAACCTTTCATTTATACTAATCAATCATTTCTAACTACTCATTTTTAATCATTATTTTCAAATCAATTAAAATAACTCATTGTTAACCACTCATTTTTAACTACTAAAAATAACTATTCATTTTAAATCCACATCCAAACAAGATTTTAACTCTAACTCTTCTTCACAAAAACTAAAATCCAAACGAGTTTTTGATTACAACTTTCAATTTTTAACTACTCAATATAACTCCTAAAACTAAATCCTACCTAAAATATGCCCAAACAAACAGCCCCTCACTGTTGAAGCATTGCTGCTGTTAAATAGATGCTATCATTCACTTGCCTCGACCTGTTTTGAAAATATTCTTGTCTTCTCCATAAACTTGTTATTTGAGCGTCCTTAACCAAACATATTCCTTCATTAACCAAAAAAAAATGTTGCAGATAAATGCAGTTGGAACAGTGGATGAAATATACAAACAAGTTTATCCAGTTTTTGCACCATTTAATTTTGAGGTAATTTGGTTTCTGTTTCACAACTCTTTGCTATAAGATTGGATTGCATATGTTAGCAGTAAAAAACTTTTAAATCAAAGCTTTAAAAATCCCATGCTTTAATCACTTGTAAGCCATTAAAAGCTCCAAGTTTTATGACAAGAATCAATTTTGTTCAGCAGCAGGTAAGAGCATGAACGTGTTGATCAATCACCTTAGGGATAACATGAAGCATGGAAAGATCCCGATTCGTGCTCGGAGCGACTCTTAATTTCGGTAGATGATCATTGTGAGTTCATTTCTCTGATTACAGGTTTTTCAAATGTAATATAACTGAACATGAAGTACAGCCTTAGGGAATTTCTTATAGGTCCAAAAGTGATCTTATTACTATTTCAAAGAAACATAAACCTGTTAGCTACATATTCTTCAATTTTTTGATTTGAAAATGAATGGTATTGTGGGTAAAAAGTATAAGCTACAAGGTAAAGTAGGTTAAGGATATTGCTTGTTTATTTAGAAGTGAGGGAAAAAAGTGATGAGTTAGCGGTGAAGAAGAATGAGAGAACTAAGAGATGATGTATTCAATTAATGATTGACACTTATTTATGATTTTTTTTTCTTTTTAAAATTTCTTTGATAACCAATGATAGTTGTCTCGTAAAAAATAATTGAAATATACTTAAATTGGACTGAACACTCTTAAAAGTTGTCTTGTTCAAAAAATGCAGACATTTGTTAACTTTTAACAAAATCACGTCTACATATTCTTTCTTTAGTATGAGGGGTATTTGAGGATTCTAAAATTCGAGATTTAAACTTTTAACTTTTTCTATCGACCTTATTAATAACAATCCACCTTTTGATTTCTTATTGTTACTTGTGTATGGAAAATAATGTAAACGTTAATGTACTGTTTTCAAAAAACAGTTATCGTTTTTAAGCTAGTGATTGAGTATTCTACATTGTTGCTTTTTATTTAGTATTTCTTGATTCTGAAAGTAAAAAGAATAATACTAAACCAAAAAAGGGTAGAGGATTTTAAACATAATGTAATACTTCCAATGTATAATATTTTTGGGGCCGTTTGGACGCACTTGGGTTATGGTCGTGAGCTTTATTTGGATTCCAATAATAATGATTACTTAGACAATCATTATTCATTTCAATCCTCTTTTTAAAATTATACCGACTCACTAATCTAATTTTATTCATCAACTATTGTCTACGTATCAAATAGAGAGTGATAATCTCATCAACCATCACAATAATTGCAACTTGCCGTCCTAAATGCCCCCTTATTAATATTAAAACTATTTAGTCTATCTAAACATAAATCAATTGATCAATAATAATAATAATAATAATAGTTTAAATACATAATCCTCATCAAAAAGTTTTAAGGCTAAGCCTCTTCATCTATGTGTGGTTTAGAGTTAAAGCCAGAAGAGAACTTATCGGGACCAAAAAACGCACACGACTGTGACCAAATATGCTCACAATACGAGCGGAAAACTTCATCTCGCTCTAAAAGTTACATGTGCTTTTGAACTTCAAACATATATATACATTATTTTAAAATAAGGAAATTCGTTATGGATATCAAATTTAAGACCCCTATTAGAATTATATCACATTTTTATCAAAAATTGGTTTATACCGAAATTCTGAGTGATTGAACTCAATCGAACTCAATTTTGTTAAGTGATTGAGCTCAACTGATTGAGTACAATCAATAACTAGTGATTGAACTCAATCATCATTTTTTTGGTATATGTGCAATTATTTTTAGTTTGTGCTATTGATGTAATTTTTTAGCCAAATTTTGTTATACATAAAAAATCTCCTTAAAATAATAATATTAAATAATTTTTTATTTTGAATGCCCAATTTTCTTTGCATAAAATTACAATGCTGTGGCCTGCAACAATAACCCCCCAAATGAGCGATTTGTAACCGCCAATTCCCATATTTTCCAACGGTTTCTTTCCACAATGCTGATCTCTTTACAACAATCAATTTCTCCCATTACTTCCCTTCTTCTCATTTGTTCATCCAAACCTAAAAAATCCAAAAAAGAAAGAAAAAAACTTCTTAACGAAAAGCTAATTCGCATAAACAAAGCCAAAGAAATCCCTCATCTTCCTTTCCCCAAATCCTCACCAACCCCACTCTTAATCCACCACAAACCCCTCTCCCAAACCAAAATCCAAGCCCTCGATTCCGTCGTCAACGACCTCGAAGCCTCCATCGACAATGGCGTCCCCATCGACGCCACTATCTTCTCCTCCCTTTTGGAAACTTGTTACCGATTGCGAGCCATCGAATACGGTATTCGGATTCATCGACTAATACCCACTAATCTTTTGCGGAGAAATGCGGGTGTTTCTTCCAAGCTTCTTCGTTTGTATGCTTCTTTTGGGTGTATGGAGATTGCCCATAAGGTGTTTGATGAAATGCGTGAACGAAATTTCTCTGCATTTGTTTGGAATTCTCTTATTTCTGGCTATGCTGAACTTGGTCTTTGTGAAGATGCTTTGGCGCTTTACTTTCAAATGGAGGAAGAAGGTGTTGAACCTGACCGTTTTACGTTCCCTCGCGTACTCAAGGCCTGTGGTGGTGTTGGGTCGATTCGAATCGGGGAGGCAGTGCACCGGCATGCCGTTCGTTCAGGATTTGCTGGAGATGTCTTCGTCCTCAATGCGTTAATTGACATGTATTCCAAATGTGGTGATATTGTGAGAGCTAGGAAGGTTTTTGATCAGATTGGTTGTAAGGATGCAGTTTCTTGGAACTCGATGCTCACTGGCTACACACGCCATGGCCTTCTCTTGGAGGCATTGGATATCTTCGATCAAATGATTCGAGAAGGTTGCAAGCCGGATTCAGTTGCTTTGTCGACCATTCTTTCTAGCGTTTTATCATGGAAACTCAAGTTACAGATTCACGGATGGGCAATTCGACACGACATGGAGTGGAATTTGTCCATTGCTAACTCCTTGGTTGTCATGTATGCCAATTATGGTAAGATTGACAGAGCAAAATGGTTGTTTCAGAATATGCCCCAAAGAGACATAGTTTCATGGAACTCCATAATATCTGCTCATTTCAATTCCTTAGAAGCTTCGACATATTTTGAAGTTATGGAGAGTCTTAATGTTTTGCCTGACAGTGTAACATTTGTGTCATTGTTGTCAACTTGTGCCCATTTGGGATTGGTGAAGGAAGGGGAAAATTTGTATTCTATGATGAAGGGAAAGTATAAAATAAAGCCAACCATGGAACATTATGCTTGTATGGTGAACCTCTATGGGAGAGCAGGGCTGATTGCAGAAGCTTATAGAATCATAACGAAAGGGATGGAGATCGAGGCCGGTCCGACCGTATGGGGTGCCTTGTTGTATGCATGCCATCTTCACGGCAATGTAGGTACCGCCGAGATTGCTGCTGAAAGGCTTTTCGAATTGGAACCGGATAATGAGCTCAATTTCAAGCTTCTGATGAAGATTTATGGCAATGCGGGAAGATTGGAAGATGAGAAGAGAGTGAGATTGATGATGGTGGAACGAGGATTGGATTAGTGGAGATCATGGACATGGATGAATAAGGAATTTGTATGGATAACTGTTATAGCTCAATGTTAATTTGGGTATGGATAAAAACAATCCATTATTTTCTTGAGTTAAACCCGATATGAACTCTTTTGATATATAGAATATACACAAAGAAGTTTTTTGGATTTAGTTCGAAAGAGCCACATGGAGGCCAATTTTTGGTCAAGATTCTAGTATTTTATTTGTAATAACTTTCCTAAAAGAATTTTGAAAACAAAAAACAACTTTTTTTTTAATCTTTCATCTTTAATATAGTAATAGTTTTCTTTAGGGAAATTATTCTTTGTAGCAATTTTTGGGCATTATATTTTAATTATAGCACTTGTAAAATATTATGTGTATAACAAAAGTTTAGTGTTTTTTCTATTTTTTGTTTCTTTCAACTTTGATATTTCAAAATTCAAACCCTAAAACCCATCTTTCCATTACTTCTCTCATTCTAGTTTATGATGTTGTTTGTTTTATAGCCACATTTTTATCCCAGAGAAAAAAAAAGGGAAGAATTTTTTTTGCTTGGTTTTTAATTTTAGAACATTCTAGTAAAATCGAAGAAGATAAATAAATAAAATCAAATGCCACCTCATCACAGAACCTTGAAAAACAAAAGTTAATGTCAATTTGAAGCCAATTACACCTCTTATTGTAGAAAGGTGTATTTTAATTACACACAAAAAATGTTGTACTTTTATAATTTGGTTGTTTGTTGGAAATTCAATTAACACTATAACTATGAATTCGATTTATAGAATCGGCATTTATAATCTTCTTTCACCCAACTTTTATTTAAAATAAAAAAGAAACATGTAATTGGACTGACTTTAAGAAAGTTGACTGTAGGTTTGACTGCTGCCACACCACGAAAGTAGATTTTTTTTTTTTTAAAAGATTATAACAATTGGGAGTGAGGGAGACTCGAAGTTAACTTCTATAAGTTATACACTAATGTCGCTTGAATTATTACTCTATTAACATAATAGTAGGAGATTTTAATTGAAAGTAAACGCATTCAACTTCCCCCCACTTCCTTTATTTACTTTTATTTTAATATTTATTTGGATCATTTTACACACTACTCTTACAAAAACAATTATCTTATCCAATATATTTGGTAGTTAACGAAAATTAGTAAAATTAATAATTTTATTTATATCTTCCCGTTAAGTCCACTATAGAAGTCTTTACAGATGATTCGTACAACGTGGAACCTTGCTTTACTAAATATTTATTGTTTGTAATTTTATAAATAAACGTGTTTTGAGTTGTGTAAATACACACAAGTTCAATATAAGTTTAACAAAAATGGTTGTTCATCGACATCAATCTATATTAAATAATTAAGAATTTATGAATTTGAATCTTCCATCTTTAATTATTGTAATTAAAAAAAAAAAAAAAAAAAAATTCTCCCTTCTTTAATTTTCGTTCTTTGTTTTATAACAAATTTTAGATTTTTATCTACCCTTTATTTGAATTCATTTTTTTTTAATGATCTAATATCCTCTTGACTTCCTTATTTTACTCTAGTATACACTTTTGGTGCATTAGAGTATTCAATTAACAACAAATTAATTAAAAAGTTATTGGTTTAAATCCTTAAATTCTTAATTATGATTGAACTAAAATAAGAATTCAATTAAGTTACAAATAGAGTTTTGGGGGTTATATTTCGCCATTAAATTTAACAAGCTCTCAATCATTTTTTTTCTCAAAAGAAATCACAAATTAGTATTCTAATGTCTAAAATTCAATTTCAAAAGTTGATATTTAAATGTTTGTTTAGTTAAAAAAAATAAACGAAAAAGAAAGAAAGAGAAGTATTATGTAAACAAAATGAAATAAAAAGTATTATGGAGTGACTCAAATAGTTAAAAAGACTTTGAAATACTTAAGATGATGAGTTTAACTTACGGTCGTTATTTACTTAAAAATCAGTCGAGAAACATATAATTTACCCGAATAATCATGAATATAAAATAAAATATTAAATGAAATAGGTGAAAAGAATTCAATTTGGAATTTGATTTTACCTTATTGTATTCATCAAAATACGTTTGTTGGATAACTATCAATCAAATCAAATCAAATCTCTAATGAGTATGATGGACACATTTTAAATAATATTGTCAACAATAATAATGATTTAGGAATATCTAATTTGAAGGTGCAATAAAGACAATTGGATATTTTTCGAAAATATTAGAAAGATAGTTATGTGAACAAAACAACTTGAGTAAAATTAGAAGGGTTTTTTTTTATATTATATATATTTATATTATGGTGAGAGATCTAACGCGAACATAAACGGATGTTCAGTGACATTAATATATAATCAATGATAAAAAAATTATGAGTTCGAATTCACCTATTCTTACTTGTTGTAATCTCAAAGAAAAATGTGAGAGATCCAACCAAACTCTGCAACTTCTGTACTTTTCTAAAATCTTAACAACCTAATTTTAGGTGTATGAAATTAATTTGTTGTAAGAATAATATTGAAGAACACGTCACAATAATTTCTATTTATATATACACACCAATAATTCAAATAGGAGGGTCCATAGATGATTATGATGAATGCAACTTATCTATATAGGAGTGTCCTTTGGAAAAGATGCTTTCATTTTTTTAAAGTAAATTATTTCATATTACTTTTTTCGAATAAAGTTATGAAAATCCGATTGTCTGACACTAGTTCAAATCTTCTTGAATTAATATATATATATATATAGGAAATTTATTATTTTCCAAATAAAATTTATGATATAAAGATCATTTTTTTTCTTTGTTAAATTTGGTATAGTTCGTTAAAAGAAATTCAAGACAATTTAGTGAATAATGACCTATAATCTTTTTTTATATTAAAAAAAAGGCAGTCATAAAGGTAGAAAAAACATCAGTATGAACAATTGCTCAACGAAATTAATATATGTTTAATGATAAAAAAATTATGAGTTCGATTTTTTTTTATCCTCGATTGTTCTAATTTCAAAATGAATAGAAAGTTATATATATATATATATATATATATATATATATATGTATATATATAGTGTAAATTGAGGGAGACAAGTAACCGTTAAAAAAAAGAAATGTATAATTACTCTCGAAAAATAAATAAAAAGTCAAATATTAATTCCATAAATTAAATATATAATCATGGTGCAATTTTTTTTATTAATTTAAATTGAATATTTTGGATTGTCGGTTATACACTCCTGATACAAACATTTGAATCCAAATTATCATTATTATGTCCCCAAAAAACTATGTATTCGTCTAACTGTATTTGTGGGTAGATATGGAAACAATTATGAAGTTCAACTTTGTTCTCTGAAAATATAAAAGAAAATTCTTTAAATGTGAAAACATTTAATGAAATGTTAGTTTTCTTTAAATAATCGAGAATAAGAAAATTATGAAAAGAATTTACGAAGTGCAAAGCATAAAGTATAAATAACAATTGATTGATAGAAAAAAGCCATTGAAAGAAATTGTCAAAAGAGAATAATTAACAGGCATAAAATAGTAGTACTTATAACGATAAAGTTATTCCAAATGTTGCATATTAATCTCTATATTTATCACACAAAAATCTTATTTTAACCACCAATTTATTCATTTTTAATCAAATAAAAAAAGTTTCAAGTCCCCAAATTCCATTTATTTGTAAAAAATTACAATTACAAATAAGTTTTGTAATATTTTTAAACTTTTTCTTGGTCTTGTTCCCACCACTCCATTTTGAGTCTTTGCTTATAGATTTCCAACGCCAAGTAAATAGGGAAGTCAAAAAGAGTTTTGATCAATTAACTCATGCTTCTATTTTAAAAGTTGTCAAATTAATTTCAATAGCTACTTATGACTTGGTCTTTGCATTTGAAAAATTACTTATTTAATTTTTTTATTATATTTTTTAATTAAAATACAATTTGGAGAGTAGGACCAAAACCATACGTAAGGTATGTGTTATTACTCTCGAATAAACGAGAGTAAAATATCAATTTTCAAGATCAAATATGTAATTGTGATGTTGAACTGGAATACCACCAAGTAATGAAATCAACGCACCTCTAACCATTTCGTTAATTCTTTTATTCTACTTCATTAGTAGTTGAAAATGCATTTGAAATCTTTACTTGCTTTCGGTTTTTTTTTAATTGACGTAGCTTAAAAAGAGAATTGTTTTGTACATTTAACTAATAATTGATGACAAAAAATAATACAAACAACATCAATAGCTTCAACAGTATAAGTATGTGTTGTCAAATTAGAGTAGTACATAGCATAATAACTAGTTGTTTAAGAGTTTAAGTTTCCAATTGAGTATAAATATGTGTTATAATTGAAAAGTCAAAGGTTCGAATCTTTTTGCTCCCAATTTTTTTGTTAAGGTAAATAAATGTTACAAATTTTTTATCAAGCTTAACCAGTATTATTATTATTTTTATATATAAAGTTTGATTCGAATTCATGTCTAATTTTAAATATGGTTGTTAAATTAAAAAAAAAAAGTACTGCAAATTTATTTTCTCTTATTTTAAATGTAAAAGCATGGATTGTAAAACAAATAGAAAAAAACCATGAACTTGTGGTCTTAAAAAAAGCAAAGATCTCTCTAACTTTTATGGACCGTACTGAAATTTATTTATTTTTATAAGAAATCAAGGCTTAATAGTACTTTGATAAATTGTTTAAAAAATAAAAATAGTACTTGATAAATTGACATATCTCCTAAATATGGCCGGTGATGGAGGAATAATCAAGAAAAAAGAACCCTGATTAAAGACAAATTTATCTCTATATTGTTTGGATATAATAATATACATACATAAAATAAAATAAATTGCAAAAGCCGACAAAGGATAATGTCGGTAGCAAAAAATTGGACTTTCGGTATTTTAAATATTTCCATGAAAAATAAAATAAAATCATTTAAATCATGTTCCCCTTTTAATATTGTTGTTGAAATTCTCATCTGCCCATTTATTTTCCTTTGACTTTACTTATTAATCACTACTAATTTAGTTTTATTTTTTCTAGAAAATCTAATTCGAACCACTTTGATGTCCATTCATTTATGTTGCCCCATTCGTGTTAAATTCTATTTGATTTTAAATCTAAGAAGTAAAAAAAAAATGAAACGTGGTTCAAATTGAACTAGATATGTAGACATTTAAATTTAGGTTATGTATTGATATGATTTAAATTTTTTAATTTGATTTTACTTAATTTCCATTTCCACTCTTCTTTGATAGCTTTAAATTTTGGATTATCAGTCTCTAATCAAATAAGAGAAAAAATTGGCATAACATATTTAAAGATGTAGGTGGCTATCCACATTCCTCTAAAATTTTCCAAGTATATTCGTTTAGGGATCAGACGTAAGATTTCCATGGGGGAATTTGAATATTGCGTTTTCAAGAAAAATTAAATTACTGCTTGATTTATTTTTATAAAAATGAAACTAAATATTTTTTTTAAAGAAAGATTTGATTAAGTAATGAATAATTCCACCATAAATCTTCATTTTAATTATTGTTTTATTAGTTTGGTACATCAATGATTATCATTGTAATGATTTTTTTTTTTATAGTTTATACCTAAAACGTAGATTTTAACATTTTTGTTGCGGCCAAAAATAGCATAATTCTACTGACATATTGTAGATATAATAATTATGAGATTATAAGTTCGAACTCTTATCATCTTCCGATATTATTGTATCAAAAAAAAAATATTTTTGTTGCATGGACTAAAAAAAACATTTTTGTTGCTTTACGGATTAGAATAATTCAAGATCTATCTTTGCTATACTAAAATTAGCTAGACATCAAATGATTATCTTTTTCATGGTTATATATAATGTATTTTTTTAATTTTGAAATAAGGTAACCACGCTCGTCCCTAGGCCAGGTACCAGAGACATTAAAGGTTTTTATTTTTGAAATAAGGTAACCACGCTCATCCCTAGGCCAGGTACCAGAGACATTAAAGGAGTAGTTTCACAAGTGAGTCTCGAACCTGAGACCTTGTACTCTCAAACCTAAGTCGTCTTCAACCACTGTGCCACCCCTTGGAGACATTTTTATTAATTTTATGAATTCAAAAATATTTGGATTTGATTTCAAAAAAAATAAAATAAATCATAATATTTGGATTCGTATCAGTTTTTTCTTGAATGGTTAAAAAATTCACTTTTTCGTTATTTCGAGTAATGAATTAATTTTTTAAAATTTTATTTGATCAGAGAATTAGTAATAGCCATTTTGTTTTGCTTCAATCTCGTTATACAAAGAAAAAAAAATGAAGAATACAACATTATTAGAATTATGTTTATAATAATTTTATTATCATCTCTTTTTTCTTTATTTTTCCTCAAACCTAAACTTATTTTTATTTATCTTTTCTTCCCATCCCAATCCAACTCAACTCAACCTATTCATTCAAAGCCAAACATGCCCTTAATATTATTGTTGAAGAAAAAACAATTAAGTATATTATCTTTTTGTTTGGCCAGAAAAGGGTGAGCCTCAAAGTGAACAGACTAGACCTTTTTTTGGTTTAAAAGTGTTCCGTGAACATGGTGTGAACCAAACGTGTCCAAGGGTGTTTGAATTTAAAGAATAAAAGATATCTAAAAAAAAGCATAAATTCTACTTATTATTATTATTTTTTAAATTTAAAAAAACAAAAACAAAAATTGAGATTCACATTTTCCATTATGTTACTAGAAATGTGAACAAAATGTATAAAACCCTAACTTTTTTTCTTGAGATGAATAATAATATTTTTAGGATGGAAAATTATGAATTTATAACATTTTGGTTACCATACCAGATCTCGATTTTTTTGATGATTTAAAATGAATTTGAATTTGAGTAATGTTCTTCACTCTTTTCTTTTTTTGTTTAGAACAAGTTATATTCACATCTCTAAAAAAATCAAACAACGATATTACTAGAAGAAACTCCCTTTCGATATATAAAAAATTCAAAATTTTGTTTGTAATGCCAGTAATATCCCTTATCATGTTAACCAATACCCCATATGTAACACGACATAGTCCATTTTCTAAAAACCACATATTGTTGTGGACCATACATTAAATAGTAAAAACACTTTGCAACATTTTATTTATTTATTTGAGATTGATTTGAATTTATAATTTATAAGTTATTGAGTATATATTAATTAATGTTGTTGAATTACTGTTCTTGTTGTCACTTTCTTACGTGTTATCGTGAAGACACTTTCTAACATTTTAAAGGCAAAAAGTTATTTCGCTCCTCATAATTAGGTTTTAAGACAATAACCTCATAAAAAATTAAATTAGAATTTGAACTAAAATTGATTAAATTTACATGACACGGTGCCACATGTACATTTACATCATATTTATACAAATTTTGGTTGCAACTCCACATTTAAAACCTCTCATTTAAGATTTTTTTATTGAAAGATTCAGTGGTGCAGTAGTTTTATTGTTTGGTTGTAAACTAGTTCAACATCAATCTCATAATTACGAGTTGTATAAGATGTCGGCAACTCCGCAACAACATCATTCAAATATTGCACAATCATTTATTCAAACACATTTTTTCCAACAACCTTATTTAAATTTAAATCACACAATATCCATTCACAAACTACATTCAAACCAATTCATTTTTTTTTCCGTCCAAACATGCCTATGAAATGAAAATAAGAGAACAATAAAAATAAATAAAAAAATAAAATGTAAAAAGCGGTTACAAAACGTTTATACCCGAATTACCCTTGGGTTAAAATGTCGTGATCTTTCTCTATAAAATCCCAATCCCCAACGTTTCTCTCCACAAACAAATTCCCCAATCTCATCTTCTTCTGCGAAACCCTAATGGCGAAATCCGCCATTCTCTTCCTTCTCCTCTCCATTTCCACCATCGCTGCCGCCACCACAATCGCCGCCGGAAACGGCGGAACCGGCGGCGCTTTCAATTTCATCAAATCTCGATGCAGCCACACAACCTACCCGGAGCTCTGCGTCCAATCCCTCTCCAATTTCGCCCCAATGATCCGACAAAACCCTCGCCAATTAGTCCACACCGCGCTAGTCGTCAGCCTCTCCCGAGCCAGATCCGCCCGGTCCTTCGTCTGGAAAATGACGAAGTTCAGCGGATTGAAGCCGCGGGAGTACGCGGCGTTGAAGGACTGTTTGGAGGAGGTCGGCGACACCGTGGAGCGGCTGAGCAAATCGGTGGAGGAGCTGAAGCGCGTTATCGGATCGAAGAAGAATGAGTTTCTGTGGCACATTAGCAACGTGGAGACTTGGGTGAGCGCCGCGATTACCGACGGGAACACTTGCTCCGATGGATTCGCCGGCGCCGCGCTCAATGGAAGGGTTAAGAATTCGATTAGGGCTCGCGTTGTGGATGTTACGAGAGTTATAAGTAATGCATTGGCTCTGATTAACAAGTATGCTGAAAATCAAAGTTAGATTTCTGCTCTGTTTCTGTTTCTGTTTCTGTTTTTTTAGTGAATTGAAGATGAAATGTGTATGTATAATTATAGAGTTTTTTAGTGTTTTAATGTTTTGGAAATAGATTTTCTCTGTAACTGTAATACCCACTTTCTCATTTTGGTTTAGTCTAAAATAAATAATAAGTTTTACCCAATTCCTCTGTTTTTTTCTTCTTCATATATATATATATATATATATATAATTGAATCCAGCTCCACCCAGTTTTAACCAATTGGATTAGTTTTAAATTGGCCAATTTGATCGAGGAACGTGACAATTCAATCTATACCATAAAAAGGGATGATTATAATTTATTTGGATGGGTAATCTCAAAAAAAAAAAAAAAAAATAAAATAATAATAATAATTTATTTGGATTAAATTAATTTTAGATTGATGAATTTATTTTTGTTAATTCGTCGAAAATCAAACTAACAGATGTATGTATAAGAGAAAAGCAATAAGATAATTTTTTAGCACATCAATACATAATTTATACTAATGAAATGAAAGTTCATTATTTATTTATATATTTGTGGAGTATAATCCAAAAATTTAAATTTAAATAAATAGAAGATTAACACGATCATAATTAAAAAAAAAAAAAAAAAAAAGTAAATATAGACCTAACCGGTCAATAACGAAAAGGTACCGTGCTAAACAAACTTTAGAATATTGTATCAACTTTTTTTTTAGTTCAAAGATTTATGAACTCTCTTCTAGGAAGTTCTAAATTACAGATGATAATGATAAAAAAAAAGTAATGTAATATCTTGTAGTGGATGTGCATTCCTGGTCATTTCACCACCTTAGTGGAAAATTTGAGTGTACCAACATAAACATAATTTCTTTTTTGACAAGTTGAGTATTGTAATGTGTGCCTAATGTAAACTTTTATATTATAAAGGTCTTAGCTTTTATTTTACACTTCTTTTCTTTACCCAACTTTAATGCTTCTCAATATCTAAACAATTTTACTTACTTGTGACTTTGTACCAAACTTATATAATGATGACACTCCACACTAAAGATCTACGATATAAGGATCCGATCTAGACTAAGATTTCAATAAGTTATTATTCTAATGCATGAACATATAATAGTCAACTCACATTTAATGGCATGTAATATAAAAATAGATCCATTTTTAAACTCAACGACCAATAATTTAACGAAATTTGAGGAAAATAAGTTTAGGATATCTGAAAACATAACATAAATAAAACAAGATTGTAAATGACAATATGCCCTATCATGTAGAAGGATCAACAACTGAAAATAAGATACATAAAAAACAATGCAACTAAGTTTATAGTCAATCAAGTCTAATCATCCATCCCAGTAAAATTTGTGAGTACCTATGGAAGCCCATAAAAAAAGAGTGAACTTTTTAATTTAGTGAAGATTCCTAACTTAAGATCTATATAAGTATGCACTAAAAAATCTAACAACGATCATCTCAATACAATAAAGGAGTCCATTGACCCAAGCTCCTATGAGCTGTCTAAGGTCAATACCAAGGACCAAACCCTCTAGAATCCTATGACTTACTTGAGCAATCTTGGTTACATATATCATATAGAATGTTTTCGACGAACAGAATAACATAAATGCCCTCATGACCCATACTCTCACAGTGAAATGATAGTACAAACACCAATCACAGTGAGATATCGCTCATACAACCCAATACCATGATAGGACATCTAGAATACCGTCATGAGAAGACCTACAGGTTGAGTGAAATTCTTAAGCTTGTTAACCCAATTATAAATATTCCGTTTGATAACCATTTGATTTTTGAAATTTAAATAAATTTTTGGAAGTTTATTATTTTTTTTTTTTTTTTTATGTTCCCAAATTTTTGGTTGGTTTCTAAAATATATGTAAGATATAAATATTCAAATAAAAAAATATATGATAAAATAGTTGTAATTTACTTAAATTTCAAAAATTAAAGATAAAATAATTATCAAACAAGATAAAAAATATTTTATTTATTATTTTAAATTTCTTCGACATAGTTAACATTTTATTGATATTTTGACGTTAATAAACATTTTCATTATATCACAGAAAGATATCAGTAAAATATCACTAATATGGATAATTATGGAAAAAAAGAGAAATTGGTAATTTAAATATATTTGTGATTGGAAACAATATTTATGTTGCACTAATATTTTCATCTTCATTTTTATAAAATTGAGATTATTTTCTAGATAATAATAGCGCAATTTGACAATTTGTTTGATGCCATGTTGCCAAAATACCCCTACAAATCAATCAGAAATCCTAATTACTTGTTTTTTTTTTTTAAGAGTTTATTATTTTGGATTCTGACCTTTGGAACAGAAGAGGATAAATTAGAACTCCAACAAGAGGACAGCAAAGGAGGGCCCTCCCCTTCCTTGATTGAAGGAAAATGGACAGACAAAATAAAGAAAGAAAAACAAAAATAAGAGTTGAAAATAAATACAAAAATAAAAATAAAAATAAGATAAATGATAAATTTGATGTTTGGATTATCTTTATTGGACCGAGATATTTAAGTTGGATGGGCTAAATGCTTGAAAGGAAACCCCTTCCATACCCTTCTTTTCCCAAAACAGGCCTTATCCCAAGTCACTATAATAATATTAGTTTTTGAAAAAAAACAATCTTATTAAAAAAAAAAACAAGTAATAATAATAAAAGAAGGTAAATGTGAAGAAACTTGAACTAGAAAAAAAAACTAAATACAATTTTAGTTCATAAGCTTGGTGTTTTTGATCTATTTTAGTTGGTGTGCAATTTTAATTTCTCAGCTTTTAAATTTATTATATTGTAGTCTTTAAATTTTTAATTTTTGTTCTTCTAACTCTTAAATGTTAAATTTTATTCTCTAAAAAAAAGAAAAAAAAGAAAGTTAATTTGTCCTAATGTTTTTCGTTAATTTTTTTTAGAAGATTATTATCTTTTCCTTTCTTTTTATAATAATAATATACTTATTTTTTTGAAACATTATTATGTTAATATATATACACGATATCATTAAAATCCTCCTCACATTAATATGTTGTGTTAATACGTGATAATCATTCAATAAGTAATGAAAAATGTTAATATATAAGTTACACAAAACACATCAAATAAATCAGTAGGACAATAATTTTATTATTTAGTTATAAATCAGTTCAACACCAATATCACATATTTAATTTCGATAATCGATATTTGACCATTCTCTGTATTCAAAAGAAAGTTACCAAAAACACCACTTTAATGTGGATCCAACCAATATGAATCATATGATACACGGACTAAAAATTGAATTAGGTTAGTTGGAGATTTTTAATAATTACCATATAACGACGTAATTGAAGTGACATATTTATATAAGGAATTTTGTTAAAAGGGTTATTCTTTTCTTAATTTATTCAAATACACGAATCACTTTAATGTACACTGTTCATGTAAATATCTTGAATTCAGTTATTAGACAAAATCTATCGAAATAAATAATTAATATCACATGTTGTTTCTTGACGTGTGAAATTGATTGATTTTACATTATATTAATTTTATTCTTTAAAGAAATAAATTAGATGAAATGTATTGGTCATTAGGATCATCATATCTTTTGCGGGCCAGTTTTATGAATTAAAGTTATAATTTTCATACATTTAGAAGAACCAAACGGCGTCGTTCGGGGACCACTTTCAAAATAATTTCATATATATGGTCCAATTTTTGGCCCAAGCTCATGTGATCAAGTTGAAATATTAATTATTATTATTTTTTAAGTTGCAAACATTTATGTCCCTAAAAAAACCCAATTTTATGAAACTCTAATAATATCTTAAACCTTCTAAATTCTTGTTAGGAAAAATATCTTATATATATTAGGATTTCCCTACTAATTAAATGGACTTGCAATATGCCCCAAATTTGAAGATTAAATATAGGGCAGCGAGTGTTCTTGTTTGTAGTTAAAATGAACATAGTTCAATCGATTTTTTATCCGAAAGAATCACATAAAAGATAATAATAAGAAAGATTATAAATCACCTTAATAGTGCTATAAGAAAATTAAACTTTTTAATTAAAAATGTAACATCATATTAAATTATATCTATCTACCTACGTTTCGATTTGCAACATAAAATTGGAAGCAAAAAACGTATGATCAATTCTTTATTGATAATATCAATTTTCATCTTAAAATTAAATATTTAATGAGTGAAATAGTTCGTATATTTTATGTCTTAAAAGAATGGAGCGACTAATTGAAAGCTTGAGCTTTAAAGAAATGTTTGTTCAAGTTCAAACTCAATTATGATAATAATTTGTGTATACTTTATTGTATCTTAACTCAACCGATATATCCTAATATCACACGTTAGAGATTAGTCCATGAGTAAAGGAATGGAAGCTACATTTTAAAGTTACACTATGTATTATTAACATCGAAAAAAGTGTAAACAAAAACGGCAAACACTGAATCGATAAAGTAGATCCGGCATGTTTTTTAATTATTCAATTTGCTACAAAGATATTTTTCATACACCAAAATATGATTTAAATAGTAATAATAATAATAATAAATCTAAAGCAAATGATATTTCTTTGCTTTTGGACCAAATGGTGTCGGCTATGGAATTCCCATCTTATCCATCTTTCCATAGAGCTTCGACAAAAGATTGAGAAATCATTGAAAACCAATCACAATTTTACGACATGAATTTAATATGTCAATTACGTACTGAACTTTATTGCATACAAAAGGGGAGTTATGAAGGAGCTCTAAAAAAAATTCCACTAAAATTTATATAAAACTTTATAAAATATCATAAATATTTTTGATATAATATTATTTTTATTTCAACTATTTATAACTCTTTAATCTAAATGTGAATGTGCGATCACAACTTCTCACCACTTCTTATTTAATTCAAAATGTACCCTTAAATCATGTTATTTATATATATATATATATAATTAATATTATTCCAATTCAACTATATATATAATTAAATCGTTTGACAGCAACGAGAAAATAATTTTCACCTTTCTCCTCTTTAGTTGTGTTTTCTCTCAAACTATTTTATATCATTTAATTATTTTCCCACTTTTTCCATCTATTTTTTTTCTTTTTTCCCCCTCTCTTATCCACCTCCCTTCTTGTAGAGCTTTCATGTATATGAATGCATGGGACCCATATGAAACACTTTTGATCTTTTCCAATTAGTCTATAAATACAAAGCCAATTCCCATTTTCTTCCATTCATCCCATTTGCAAAGAGATAAACCATCCAAAAAGAAGAAAAAAATATGGGTCTCTCAATTTGCAAGCAAAGTTTGATTCTAATTGTCTTAGTAATCTTCCAATTAACATTAAAACAAAGCCAAGCCCATTCAGCCATCACTCCTCAAAGCAGCTCTGAGTTTATCAAAACCTCATGCAGCTCCACAACATACCCTCATCTTTGTTTCTCCTCTCTCTCAATCCATGCTAGTTCCATCCAAACAAGCCCTCGACTTCTCGCTGCCGCCGCCCTCTCTGTCTCCCTCTCCTCCGTCAAGGCTGCCACCGTCCAAATCCTCAAACTCTCCCACACCCACGGCCTCCCTCATCGAGACGTCTCCGCTCTAAGCGACTGTTTGGAAGAGCTTGGCGACACTGTCGACTCCCTTGCAAGCTCCATTTCCGAGATGCCTAAGCTCCGAGGTCACAATTTCGACCTCATTATGAGCGATATCGAGACGTGGGTCAGCGCCGCCCTCACCGATGAAACCACTTGTAGCGAGGGGTTTCAAGGGAAGGCAGTGAACGGTGGTGTTACCGCAGTGGTTAGGACGAAGATTGTTAACATTGCTCAGTTGACTAGTAATGCCTTGTCTTTGATCAACCGGATGGCTGAGCTGCATTAGAGTGATTAATGGTGGAATTTATCGGTTGAAAAAATGTTTACTATAATAGTGTGTGAGATTTGAAAGATGTAATTATAAGTATGAAAGTTAGTTAAGAGGGTTGAGCTTTTTATGTCATAGTATGTCTTTGTAGCAATAGGTTTAATTAGGGATTGTGTGGAAGCTGGTGTTATTTTTGGATTATTGCCATATTAGCTTGCAGAGTGTATTATTGGAGTTTGAAATTATAAAAATTAATTTAAAAGGTTTTGGGTAGAGACACCTAGACAAGAAGCTTTTAGTTAATTTCTGATGCGACATATTTTTGTTGGTAACAAATGAAAGAGATCTATGGGAGGAGAAGATCGGTGCCGTGATAGATGGCATAGATGTCCATTTTCATATCGGGTTTAGTCTCGTGAGCCCACTCTTAATAGAGTGACGCAATGATTCATTATTTGGTCGTAAATCAATTCAACACTAACGTCATACGTTCGATCTCAAAAATGGATATTTGTCACCCTTCCCATACTAAAAAAAAAACCAAATTTTGTCCACAAAAAAGTAATAACATGTGAACAAACAAAGCAAAATCATTTTATAATGCAAGTGGCCATAAACGGCCAAATTAGTTGTTTAAAAAGAGGATGAAAAAAGAAGCCGATTTATTATATTTCTTTTCATCACATCAACATAATTGAATGCGTAATTTAAGCATGTAAAGTATAGACTTAAACTTCATAATTGTGAAAACAGTGATTAATCACATCAATCTTAGTTCTGTAGGCTGTATGAACCAAACTACAAAAATATTTCAATTTTGTGATTTTCAAATCAACATCGAACAGTTAATATGAAATCGCAATGTTACAATCTCATCAAATATAGTTCCCATAAGGAAAATATCTCAATAGTCAAATTTAACCTACAATTTCATCAAAATTGCAGCAGGCTCCTCCCTAGTGAAACATCTTTTTAATAATGATCTAGAAAAAGACAATTCAAGCTTTCTTTTGAAATAACAGTAAAGAGATTTTCTGGTTGTTAGAAGGACAATCATTTAGTACAATATAATTTAAGAGGAGCGTTTTGGGGGAGACATGTTACCAACAAGAGAAATCACTGTGCTGATTGCAAATATCTGAACCAGGGCTCCTGTATGAAGATATGTAATAGAATTCCAGTGTTAGTTTCTACTTATTGACAGTAATAAAAAAAAAACAATGAAGATAACGTGTAATAAAGAACTGACCGAGAAAAATGCGGATTGTCTCGAAAAGTTCGAGCTTCTTTGTCTTCCAATTACTTAGATCGTCGACACCCTGAAAGGTTCATGAGATTCAAACTAAGTGAGAATGAAGAATAAAAAGCACCTTTTGGAAAGACATCACCACAACCATCATGGAGTGGCTCAATTGGTCAAAGATGGCCTTGTGGTGCATAAGATGATGGGTTCAATCCATGGTGGTCACCTACCTAGGAATTAATTTCCTACGGGTTTCCTTGACTTCAAAATGTTGTAGGGTCAGGCGGTATGTCTCGTAACATTAGTCGAGGTGCGCGAAAGCTGGCCCGGACAGTCATGGATATAAGAAAGAAAAAAAAAAAAAAGCTGTGGTCCAAAGGCCATAGATGTATTATTAATACAATCAACCAATCAAATTGAAGCTTCCCACCATTTTCAAATACAGATCTCAAAGGTAACAAACTTGGGGAAGGTATACTTGGCAACTGGAAATCCAAAGTTGACTTCTTCCTAATATAAAGAGCCTGATTTTATTTTTATCCACCAATTTAATTTCTTGTTTTTATTGCTTAAAATACTCAAGCTGCACAGTAGCTTACTAAAGGCTCAATTGCTTACTAAGGCTCAGGCACAAGACACAAAAAAAAACGCATTTTTTTCTTTAGGCTTACTATATAAGAACATTAATAAAGTAGGGTGGAAATAGTGAAATAAATATTCTAAGGGTTAGTAAATGTTATTTTTTTTAGGTAATAAAGAACAAGAATAACCCTAAACCAAGTATTTTTGTGTTTAGGATTAGTAATACTTTATTTTTTGGATAATTAATCACATGAAGGCGCTTATACAAAGTGAGGTGCTTAAGGCACAAGGCAAGGTGTAAGACTTACGCCTTTGAGCCTAGGCGAGCGCCTGAGCAAGCCTTTTAAAAGGTTGTTCATTTTCGATTGGTCATCATACATAACAATTCCCTTACGTGGCAACGTAACTTTCATTTTATTGCTCTTATTTAGAGCAGAAAATTAAAAAATGGATCAGTTTTTCATACCTCAAACGTGTAATTTCCCTGAGAGATATCAACAAAAAGTAGTAGGAGTGCAAGAGATGATGCAATCATATAAACTTTCAAAAAACTTGCACGGCTGCGCCTTCGGCCTTCAATAAAAAATTAGGAAAGATCAACCATTACTCTACAAACAGATAAAGATGTGTAATTTAGGTATAAGAGGTTTATAATATAATTAGCAACCTAGTTCTCCTACTAACAGCGAAAAGAAACCAGTGATAGCAGATGAAATAGCTAGTGTATCAGGAGTCTCTCTCTTTGATGTCAACATAAACAAATATACCAATCCACACAACTGAATGACAACCTGCAGTATAATCCAACAGACTCAATTAAGAACTGTACAACAATAAACAGTCACGAAGCACCGGCTTCCATTTAATTAAACGAGTAAAACTCAGGGTATGCACGTATATGGTCATTAGATGAGATAAGTGTTTTGATCAATGGAGAGTTTTCGTTTCCTAAAAAAAATAAAAATAAAACTCTTCCAGTTTGGTTTGGCCTGATGTCATAAACTAGGAAGATAAGTATATTAGGAAAGACGTTCCAATCGATCAAATCAGAGACAAGAGAACCACAAGAAAAGATAGAACCAACTCTTACATGAAAACTTTATTGATCACATATTATAGGCCTTCATGATACAAAGGAAAACATCAGAAACTAATGAATGTCGAGAAATTGAAGGCAAAGTTGGAGAAACTATGAATTTGCCGATCACATAAAGAAACACAAGCTTTATCAGATTACTCCCTAATGTCAAATTTGATGCCACCCCATTTTATGGGTTTTAAAGAGCCTTTTCATTTTCAAGTCCAAACATTAGTCTCCCTAACGAATCGACATCTGTTGAAAAACAAGACCTTTGCACATGTGACACAAGAGCAGCAACATAGTGTCGATTTGACTCGAAATTGGATAGAGACTACACCATTTTCAGCTGGTGCCAAATCATAGTTTTACTCCAATATCTTAAACCAAATAATAAACCTATCCGTACTCCTAAGGGTTCATTCTGTTATCTATGCAATTCTTAAGCAGCTAGGTTCTTATAGTTTAGTAGGGTTGTTTGTAAGTATACTGAGATTAGTTGTATATGTAATGCATTAGCCTTTTAAAAGTAGTCAACCCAAAGGCATTTTCTATACAAATTAAAATTTAGTTTTGTTGAAATCATAAAAGTTAAAATCTAATTTTGTTGGAATCATTGGATCAAATTTATAACACTTTCACATATCAGTGAAAGATTTTTTTTTTTTTTTTTTTTTTTATCCTTGACTGTCCGGGCCAGCTTCCGCGCACCTCGACTAATGTCACGGGACATACCGCCTGACCCTACAACATTTGGATGATAAGGAAAGTCGTAGGTATTAATTTGAAATTAATTCCTAGATAGGTGGTCACCATGGGGTTTGAACTCATCACCTTATGCACCCCAAGGCCCTCTTTGACCAATTGAGCTACCCCAAGATGGTTATCAGTTAAAGATTTCACATTGCAATCTTAATTTCTTTCTCTCTTTTTCCTTCTTTCTTCTCTTATGAGCTAGTCGAAGCTTATCAGCTTATCAGATTCACACGTATTTGAAGTTTTACATTTTCTCTTTTCAGTATTTGTACCGAATCGAATCGTTGCGATTCAGTGCGTTTCATACAATTCTTCATCCATTTTTCCCCATTTTCGATTCAAATAACCAATTCCATACGTTTTAACTCAGTTACGAGGTGACTTGCACAATACAACTCGTCTATCATCTAGAAGATATTGTAATTTTGGATTCATGCCAACAATGAAGCAACAAAACAGGCTACAGATATGAATAAACAAAAAAAAAAATTGTACATGCAACATTTTAATTGCAAGATCTTGAAATCAAACATAATGCACGCACCTGAGCTAAAATCAGAGTACACAAACGAGATTTCCCTTCGGCAACCTTTTGATACCCTAGAATCAGAATAATCCGCCATAAGAAACCAGCATCGATCCAAATCAGACAATTACAATAGCTAAACGAATCGCATTTCGTGTTCAAATAGCTGATCAGAAACAGGACATGATTAAACGAACACAGAAGTTTTTCATCACCATATCGATCGGTTTTTTGTTCTTGCTCAACAGCAAAATACGAGAATTAATTAGGAGAAGAAAGTGAGGAAACTTACGAGAAACGACGACCATGCGATAGGAGAAATCGGAGCCGTCGGTTCCCGACGGCCTTCCGGCAGCCGATTTCCTCTGGTTCATCTTCTTCTTCGTTGGCACTGGACTCTGGAATTTCGGGCCTCCGATTTCGATTTCGACCCGATACTGGCGCTATTCTCTTTTCCCGGCCCTTTTAGCAGGGTTTTAATGCAGTTCGGTTTGGTTTGGATTTGGTCCAACCAAACCAGGATTGGATCAATATAGCCCGGAAAGAGAAGGCGGCTAGAAAAAAGGGAAATAGTAGTGTATGGCTACTTTTTAAAACACAATTAATGAGATGACTACACCTTTTAAACGTTTAATTTCATGTCTTTTTTCTACATGACAGTTGTTAGAATGTTTTTTCTTCCTCATTTACCCCTCTTTCAATATAGGGATATGAAGGTTGATTTTGCCTAATTTGGGGGGAAATCGCTAAAATCATGGGGGAGATTTAATTCTCAACCACTTTCTCGTATTATCAATATGTTTTATTCAAGTTTAATAGCTTTAAAAATCAAACATTTTATCCAAATCAATTTATCTCAAATCGTTGTATCTTAAGTCAATTAAAAAGATGAAAAATCTGCCATGATCATCTTCTACCTATTTTTTTATTATTCATTTTAGCCCTAATCGATCAATACCCACTTGCTCACAAGCATCTGCAAGTTTCATACTCTCATCATGCCCCTCCCATCCAATCGTCGAGGTTATTTTTCTCTCTCATGTTTCTTCATTTCAGTGACAAATCTACACAAAAAATTGTATTTTTCTCTTCCATAAAAGTTTTATGTAACAATCATCAATCTATAAAATAGTTGTTACATCATCTCTCTATAAAATAGTTTTGAAAATTGAAAAATAATGGATATTGATATTTATTTGTTTGTTTTAGGTGAAAATTGTCACCAAACGAATCTATCAAGTTCCTAAAAAATGAAAACGTTCAAAGATACAGCGAGTCGGAGAGTCGAATTGTTAGAGTTCGAAGTATTAGAATTTGAATATATAGAGAGTCAGAAAGTCGGGCTTAGAGTACGAAGATATAGAGAGTTGGATCAAAGTACTAGAGTACGAAGATATAGAGAGTTGGACTAAAGTATTAGAGTACAAAGATATAGAGAGTTGGACTAAAGTATTAGAGTACGGAGATATAAAGAGTTGGACTAGAAGTCGGAGATATATAGAGTATAGAGTCGTACTCTATAATTCAGAGATAGAGATATATAAAGCGTAGAGAAGTATAGAGTCGTACGGCTAGAGTTCATCAAACTTGCAGTTGTTGAAGCTTGTGTTTGAATTTATTTTTAAATTTTAGAATCTAAACAAAAATTTAAATTATTTTTCACGATTTTTTGATGAGATTTTTTTTTTTTTTTTTTTTTTTTTTTTTTTTTATGGTTGTTGAGGAGTTAGTTAGATTTTATTTGAAATTTTAATTCAAAACATTAATTTTTATATTTAGATCTTCTAAGTAGTTACATTAAATTAATTAATTCACACAAATTAAAAGTAATATTGAGGATACCAAAGTAAATTGTAATTTAATTAATTTATGGAAACTCAATTTTAGACATTAATTTAAACACTCTAAAAGGTAGTCATTTGTTTAATAAGTTTGATTAAAGTAGCTATTTGCCTAGTTAACCCAATACTGGCGCTATTCTCTTTTCCCGGCCCTTTTAGCAGGGTTTTAATGCAGTTCGGTTTGGTTTGGATTTGGTCCAACCAAACCAGGATTGGATCAATATAGCCCGGAAAGAGAAGGCGGCTAGAAAAAATGGGTGAGGGAAATTAATTATAAATTTGATCCAATGATTTCAACAAAATTAGATTTTAAAATTTTCAATTTAGTATTCGTGTTCATTGGTTATTTCGGTGAAAATTAGCATCGAAATCGACTTATCCATTTCCTTTAAAAAAGCAGACATATTTATAGAGTAAAAATTAATAGGACGATTAGTTAGTTAAGTTTTGAAAATGTAATTAATATAGATTTATAATTATTGGTACTCCGGAGAGAAAGTCCATCTAGAGAGGCTAGGTTTTTATTTAACTATATCATAAACGAAGTATGAGGCACATTTGAATGAATGAATGAAGGCATTTCCTTGATATAGTTTGAGAAGGGAACATTTGAATCTACAAGAAGAAAAGAAAAAACCCCTCTAGAAACAGATAAAAGAATGGGATTTCCTTGCTGTTCAACTTCCACAACAACAACAACAGTAGAGAAAAGTATATTAAATAATTAATGCACCAACTTAACTTTACAAAATGAAGAGGAAAAAAAAAACACAACAAAAGACCCTTTGAGCAGAACCAACAAACAGCCAACTTCTGAAATCTGCCTCTTGTTTCTAAATCTCTGCTCAGAAAATTAATAATACTTGAATCTGTATACCCACCATTATTATTCCTTCATTAATTTCTTAATCAATTAATGTTATCCAAATCTCCCTTTCTCTATAGAGCACTTGACTTCCTCCATGTAACCAGTGACTTCAGAAACTCCATCACCTGCATTTTCCATATAACAATCCAAACTTTAATCAAATACCAGTTATCAGCATCATCATCATCATTCATCTAAGTTTCTTCGGAGTTTATTTCTCCACATTGACATTTAATATTGAATTTAACTCAATATATTGATCATTTATGATTTTTCATATGTAGTGTTTGGGTCAACTCATGCACACCTAGACTATTCTCACGGGATAATTGCAAGATCCTACAATATTTGGTTGTAGGAAGAAACTCGTAGAAAATTAATTCTTAGATAAGTGGTCACCATAGATTAAATCCAACTCCTTCACCTTGACAATTAATATTGAGTTTAACTCATAGTGATCATCAATGTTTCTTTTTTATTATTTGTGAGTGTCTAAACCAACTTTTTTTTTTTTTTGATATTCGTGACTATCCAAGCCAGCTTTTGGGCACCTCGACTAATGTCACGAGACATAACACCTGACCCTACAACATTTTGATGTCAAAGGTACGAAATTAATTCCTAGGTAGGTGGCCACTATGGATTGAACTCATCACTTTATGCACCTCAAGACACTCTTTGACCAATTGAGCCACTCCACCCTATAAATATTATCGATTCTAAATTTAGTCCAAGACTAAGTTTTGTTTGAAGATGTTTTGCTTGCAGGATATGAAAGAGCTTGTACCTCAGATGGTTCTCTTAGAGAGTAAGCTGCACTGCTATCCTTGGGCACTGAAGAGACTAATATGCCATAACCACAATTTCTTTCCTTCAAAACCTGTAATTCAAGTCCTTTCATTTCATTAGTTCGAACTTCCCACAGGATAGATTGAGTGTATTAGAATTAATGGGATGATAAACGTACACTAAAGGCATCTTCGTCAGTGCGATCATCTCCGACGTATATCGGTAGCACTTCATCGCAGTTGCCAAGTCCTAGAGTACATTTGAAGAAGTTAAGCACACCATGTTAGAGATAGAGATTGATAAGAATTGAACATTTTAAATGGAAAAAAGGGCTATGGCTATGGCTATTGTCTTTCTTACCAAGAGATTCAAGCAAGAATGCAACGGCTTTGCCCTTGTCCCAGCTAATCACAGGTCGTACTTCTAAAACCTGTAAAATACAAGGATATTAGAAGTAATCTTTGGAAAAACTAGCATCTAATGACAATTTGATTGAACCTCTATTAACGATATTGATGTACCTTACGACCGTGACTGACATGCAGGCGAGGGTAGTCTTCTAAAAGGTTGTAAACACGATTGGCAAGATTATTCCAGTCCTGGAGAGACAAAAGCAATCAAAAACTTGTTCAATATTCATATTCTCTACTGACGATCTTCTACAATCAAGGGGTACCTTATCATCCACATTTCTGTAATGAACAGAAACACAGAACTTGTTATTTTCAACGGTTGATCCAGCAATTCCCTTGGTAATTTCAATCAGGGATTCATAAACCTGTCCAAGCAAGAACTTTTTTCATTCAAATGCTAAACCATAATACAAATAATCGAAATTAATAGACTAATGTAAGAATTTTGTTTTTTTATATCCATGAGTCTTCGTGCTAGTTTGAGTGTTAAGAAACTCATAGAAATTTAATTTCTAGATAAGTAGTCATCACGGAACAAATCTATAACCTTTTGGTATTGGAAACCCTCTTAACTACTAGGCCAACCAACTCATGATGGTTAATATAAGAAATACGTTATTATGCCGAAAGTCGGTACACACCTCCTCAATCAAAGGTAAGAATTCACTAGCAGGCTGGAACATAACTTCTTTGCCCTGAGTAATGAAATGAATCTACGTAAGAGCACTGTAAAAGTAACATCCAAAAAGAGAAAATTTTGGCATCAACTGACAAAATGACAACTTCAATGTCCTTACTTGATTGTTAGTTGAGTGTCGATCAGAAACCATAATGTCCATTCCATGACTACCAGCATAGTAGAGTTCATTTAGTCCAATAAATTCATAAACCTGAACAAACAAAAAATAAGGGTACTCGAAACTTACGACCATGCAAACAAGTTGAGCTCATTGGAAAATATCTATGTAACATGTGAAGCATCATACCTTGTCACGGCTTCTTCCACTAATAATAGCAGTTGGGAAATATTTTGCAGCCTCTTTTACAGCTGCACGCATCTAAGAAATTTGCAAAATGGTCAGGATTAGCAGCGAAGGTCTTCTAAACAACTTATAAACAAGCAATTACAGATTCTTACATCATCGGACATGAACGCACAGTCAGGGTTGTCTACAATTGGTGAAAGAGTCCCATCATAGTCAAGAAACAATGCGATTCTCTTGCCTTTCGCGTGGGTTACGATTTGGTCGAACGAGGCGAGTGCTGATGGATACTTAACCTGAAAATCAAAAAAGGGGGGCATATTGTACATTACCAACTCATCCAGGATCAGTAAAATCTGTTCCAACATCAGAAAGTTACAGTAAAAGAAATAGTACCATCCAACTGCAGTACAAAAGATCTGGGTCAAATGATGGAAGCTCATTGACAACATCTTTGGCAATCCTATTCGGAGGAGGAGATGAAGACTTCATAGAATCTAGCCAGCTGCTCGCTCGAACATCATCAAGCACGCCAGTTTTCTTCCTTGGGATTAGAAGCAAATTCGGAGAGAAACCGACTCCGGGAGCAGCGGAATATGGCAACATATTTGAAGGTACACCAAGCCTAGACTTGCTGATTGGCGCAGGGTCAGTGAGGATGGGAGAGGTGTGGTTTGATTTAAGATCCATTTGGTCCAGTTTTGGAGGTTGATTCAAAGTGTGTAGAAACTGTAGATTTTTACTTGCAACTCACAAAAACTAAGTACACTATGTCCTCTTTAACCAACTCTTTTATCAATAAAAAACCACTTTTTCAATGTTTTCTTGTCACTACCACTTGGCACACAGTCCATCAAGCAAAAACAATCATCTGAAAACCATCATATAAGAAAACAAGTTTAACAGGTTGTTGCTATAAGCATCAAAAGCAGTCAAATCAAGAAAATATTAACAGAGGAAATCTTGTTTCTGTAAGTACCGTCTTTTGCCAAACAATCTGAGAAAATATGTGGAGATGAAGCTACCTGAAACGTTTAGTTCATACAGTTAAGTATAAATCTCTGGGACCATAAGTATAAATATGAAAGAAAAATCACAGATCTCATGATTTGTTGTAACAGAGCATCAATTTCAACATCAAAAGTACTCTGCTTCTATATTATAACAGAACAGTACAGTAAGACTTCAAGTGTTCGTACATAACATATAACTAAGCCCAACAAATGCAAAAAACTAAACAACATCCATCACAAAGAGGCATGCAAAGTTCTGAATATCTTAAAGTTCTACAAACAGCAGTTTCTGAGCCCCAAAAATCAATCAAATATTCACAAAGCAACATGTGTTCTTAAGTAAAGTTCATCTCAGAAGAAAACCTCAACCAAACCGACAAACGGAAACACTGATTACATAAAAGAGAGCTTTTGAGGTATTAAAGAATATATATAGTATAAGATAGCAACGCAGATCTGAAGCTGGAGATGGCAAGATAAAAGAAGAAAAAAAAAAGCCAATGTAGAACACTAACAAGAGTGTTAACAAAAGCTGCTGAAGAGTAGGCACTGATAGAAGAGCTTAAAAAGAGTAAACATCTAAGAAGCTATGGTTCAATCCATGATTAGGTACGAGTTTCTTTGACAACCAAATATGATAGGATTCAGATGGTCTTTACCATAATGACCGAGATGCGCATAAGCTTGTCTAGACATTCACTCATAAAACAAAAAGTGCTTAACAAGAGTATACAAAAGGCCACCACTACCACACATTAAAGACCAAAGAAGAAACACCACCATATGCAACCACCCATTATGGGCCTACATAGAAGCAAGTGAAGAAATAAACAATAGACAAACAAATGAAGATTCACTTTCCCAAAGGCCATAGATGGCAGTAAAACACCAAAAAACAAGACTTTTGTTGCTATTTCAAGAAATGGAAATAAATGCAACCAACCAACAAACAGAAACATGGCTTTTACAGTTGTGCCTACAATAAACAGTTCATAATCTATGAACCCAATTGAAAGATGGGGTGAAAAACCAAGCTCGATTATTATAACAAATGTGGCGACAACGAAGTAAATGTCCCATCAATTAAATATGAAGAAACTCACAGGAAAACCAATCAGAAACAGTGTAGAAGAAATCAGATTTTGCAAATGGCAAAAAATAAAAGAAGAGAGAATCCAACCAATCAATCATATCAAAGAAAAAGGAAGAAAACACCATGGAAGAAAATGACAAAAGAAACAAACACAAGAGCTGTCATTCAACCGTATATGAAACGAACACCACAATAATATCAATATTTCTCAGGGAAATTATGTAGATAATCCAAATTGCATAAATCCAAAAAAAAAACTTTTTCAATTCCATAAACCCAAATTGTATCATGACAAATAAAGTCAACCCCAAAATTCATTTTCACACCTAACAGCCCCAAATTCAAACACGTAAAACATACGTATATCAATTGATTAAAACACAACAAACCCCCGTAAAAAATACTCATTCATTTCGAAAACAGAATGTTCGGTCAATTATAACAAATATTGCATCCCAAAAAAGTCAAAACCGCCCAAAGTAACAGAGCTCCAATCACATATATTATACAGTAATCAAGAAGCTTCAGGTTCTAATCCCTCAAATTCCATTGTTTAATTATTATTATTTTTAAACCATCAAAAGAAACAGAGCTACCATGTAAACATATACTATTCCGTAGTCAAGAGATTTATTCCTAACCCAACCCCAGTTCCGGGTTCAAATCTCACAACCCCAATTGTTTTATAATTAAATAAACAAAAGCAAAACCCGATATGAACAGAACAAGGGAAGTAACCGAATAGGTCGGTGTCACAATTGGTTATCCGGTTTAGTGTTAATCCATTTCCCTCCACGGTCACGAAATCGGTATTTGTAACCCCTTCCTCCAACTTTTACTCAAAAAAAAGGCAGTAACCTAAACCATAACCTACGCAAGAAGAGCCCAAATGTAGATGCAACCGAAAAAGATAAATAATCAAAAGAGGAAAGAAAGGTAATCAAATGAACTTTCTACTAAGAAAATAGCATATAAATATAGAATCAAAGGGGGGAAATCCAAATCCCGTATGAAAAAACAAACAAGGTGACCTAATATTCAAGAGGGCCTTCGAAACTCAGAGTTAATGGATTCAATCTATAATCACATAAGTGTCAGACGTTAGGTCCCGTGACAATGACAGTAGTGAAATTGCAATTGCGACTCAGACAGTCATGGATATCGAAAAAAGAAAAAAACAGCAGCGTAAACATGGAAATCCGGCGGTGTTTTACGCCGGCGGCGATGAATAGAAACAGGAAAACTGGGTTTGAAAAGGAAAGGAATTGAAAGAGGAGAGAAAAGGGGAAGAACCTGAAATGGGATTTGAGAAAATTGTTAAGGTTTTTGATGATGGCGAAGAAATGGGGAGAAGAAATTGAAATAGCCATTGGGTATTTATAGAGCTTTTTTTTTTTTTTTTTCCTCTTTTTTTTCCGATGAGTCTAAGCGCGGTTGTTGAATCCGGGAACACTAAATCATTTTCACGCGCGAAGGTGGAGAGCGGTTACCACGCGCCTTTTTTCTAATTTCTTGATTTGTTTTTATTAACAATTAAAGGAACGAAGACTAACAAGCCCTACATAACAAAGAGAAATTCTAATTCATTGATTACAATTAAACTTTTATTTTATTTTATTCTTTTTAAAAATTCAATTAGATAAGTGGCGCAATGCTTTGCGTCTTAGGTTGTATATCAGTTCAACATCAGCATCACGAATTCTAGAATCGGTAATATAATTTTCCTCCTCTAACTCGTACTCAAAAAAAAAAAAATTTAATAATATTATTAAAATATATATATATATATAATCATTAATATTAATGACTATATATATTAAAATAATTTTGTTGTCGAATTCAAGTCTCTTAAGATGAGAACTAAGTATCGTGATCATTTAGATTACAACAAATTTTGTGTATTCTTAATATTTAAATGTTCAATTTTAAATTTTAAATTTTTTTATTGGATTTTATTTTAATTTTTATGGTTTTTTATGAAAATATTTTGACATGATAATATATATATATTTATGGTTTTTTATGAAAAAATATATATATATATTGAAGGTTTTCGATTAAACAAACGAAATTAAGAAAATCAAGTGAATAATTTTTTTATCAAATCAACTAGATTGAAGGTTTTCGATTTAGCCTATACAACAAAATTAACTAATAATTTTGCCTTTTTGTTGAATATTTGATTTAGTTCATATTTTTATCAAATTTTTTGAAAATCATATTTTTGTCAAATTGATTGGAATAATTTGTTTGACTTCAAACCAAAAAAATCAAACCAGCCATTAAAAAATTATAAATTTGTTATGATACAAAATAATGTGACAGGTGTTTACGTAGGGATTCCTTGCAATGGAAGTTTTACTCTTTTTGAATTCAACACTATTTTATAATTTTTTGTTTTTTATTTTTTGGGAAAACCTAACTTATATTGGCACAAAGATCAAAACGAGCGAATTTCGGTTGTTTCTACGTCTAAATTCAGCTTTTTCCTTAATAAAATAAAATAACGGAAAGAACCAGAAAGTGGCGGAGTTTTTATTTGGTATTTTTTAATTATTGTTAGTTATTTTATTTTTTTTTCATGAAAAAGTTAATTATTGTTATTGCTATTATTTAACAGAGGAGAAAAAAGATCAATAGTCATAGAGCGTGGGGGCCCAGTCGTGAGATACATAAATTACGTGGCTTACAGCTATTGCGTACAAAGCGCGTGACGACACGTGTGGTCGTGTCGAAGCTGACGGGGCCACGTTGTCATTTGTGGGGTCCTCCACGTCAGTGTTGGACGTGTGCGAACGTGCCGTCGCTTTCGGTTACAAGCGGCCAGTCGTCGGTTACGGTCACTGTTATCCACGTGGCGCCGTGGGACTCGTCGGATCGATTTGTAAAAACGCAGGGTTTTGTGACGTGGCAATGGCTGGGACCTGTTCGATTTCTTTTTTTACTCGGGTTCGTTTATTTTTAAGGGAAATTATAGTTAGTAGACCTATTATGAAAACTAATTGCAAAATTTGGCAATTAAGTTTTTTTTTGCAAACTTGTTTTTCCATTTAATTTTCATAATTAAAGATTTTTCTTAATTCCGAATTT
>JBBMEF010000022.1:5849433-5862203 GCA_037832685.1 Sicyos baderoa | reverse complement strand
CCCAAAATACTCCCCTCTTCATCCTTCGACCCATCTTCTGCTCCCTCGTTCGTCTGGTTACTCCGCCCAAGAACAATTCGTCTTCATCTTCAACCCCCCGAATTCTGGTTCCCTCGGCTCGCCCGTCGCCACCGATCTTCCGGCTCGTCATCTCCGACAACAGGCTCTGGTTTCTAGTCCCTCTGCTCGTCGTTGCCGCCCAAGAACGTTCCATCTTTTCGACCCCTGTCATCCTTTATCGATTTTACGCAAAAAGCCATCTAACAGAATGATTTTAAATATATTTGAAGAACCAAAATCCCCTACATTCAAGGAATTTGTTCCTTGCCAATATTACGTAAGAGTTTACATACATGGAATAATTGGTGGTTGGGAAGTAAAATAATTATTTAACTATTTATTTTACATTTAAAGTGAAAAGTTGTTGCCCTTAAATCATGGAGATATTGGGTCAAAGAGATTTTCTTTTTTCCTACGGATATGGAGTAAACCATTCAAATAAAATTGGCATTTATTTTTAATTTTTTGGCAAAATATGGAAAAGGGTATTTATGTCTCAAATAGTTTATCTCACCTCAAAATTTGAATTTTAGACATAAATTTAAATGCAAAAAATGTGAAGACACAACCTAGAGATAATTTCAAATTTTAGACATATACTACCATTTCCCGAACAAGAAGATATTTTGGGCATGAGATAAGAAATATGAAGGCCCATTTATTTATGTAAGGCTAAACTCACGAATTAATCTTCTAATAATTATGTTTTATGTATATTCAGTCTAAGTTTTATATAACTTATTGAATAGGTTCTGTCCATAAACTTTAAAAAAATTGTATACTTTCTAAGTTTGTGCCAAATCATTCACAAGGTTTTCTGTATTCAAAAAAAAAAAAAAAAAAAAAAAAAATCACAAGGTTTTCAATTTTGTATTTCAAGACTTTAAGTACTATTTCATGACATAGTTAACATTTATAAAATTCAACACATGCCGTAAATAAAGTTGATCTAATGGGTCAAGGTGCAATGATTTTAGGAAATTTTTCATGTATAATAAAAATGAGCTAAAAAATTGCATCTATAACATAAAATATAAAATAATTGCACATATATCAAAAACATAAAATGAGTCATTTGAAAATAGTGATTGAGTTCAATCAAATAAAAGTGATTAAGCTCAGTCACTTAACAAGCTGATTGAAAACAATCAAATATTGCTAATTGAGTTCAATCACTCGAAATTTATACAAACTTTAAGGAGAGATTTGGTATAAACAATTTTTTGATAAAAATGTGCTATAATTCTCATAGATGGTCCTAAAGTTGGTATATAGTACAAATTGTCATAATTTTATTGTTTGGTTGCAAACCGGTTCAATACCAGTGTCACGTGTTCAATCTCTAAAATCAATATTTGTAATCTCTCTCTCCCAACTAGATATAATTGATTATTTTATTTGATGTTAATCAACCCAACTCTCAATCACAAATTCAAGTCCGGAAATCGATATTTAATTCTCGTAGTAGTTGAGAGGAGTTAATTAAAATAATAAAAAAACCAAAATTCTTGAATTTTACATAAGGATTTAGAAGGTGTCTATGATTTGAGCTCCATTTCCGATCTCGCATCAGCTTCAAATTCCATGAATCTCTGAATCGGAAAACTCATCGGAGCAGCAGCCATGAATCTGGATCTAGGTCCTTTCTCGAGCGACAGTTTCGACGCGAAGAGATGGATCAACTCGGCTTGCCAGACTCGCCATCCACAGGAATCTCTGGACAAGCACCTTGTCGATTTGGAGATGAGGCTTCAAATGGTGTCCGAGGAGATCGCCGCCTCGATCGAGGAGCTCAGCGCTAACGCTCTCCTTCGCGTTCCTCGATCTACTCGCGAAGTTATCCGATTACGCGACGACGCTGTTTCTCTCCGATCTGCTGTCTCCGGGATTCTTCAGAAGCTCAAGAAGGTGAGACTCCGATTTGTGTAACGTGAAATTGATTTGATCTTTCTTTTTTATGATCTTTGGTTGGTTTGCGTAATGCTAGATTTTTGGTTGATCTGCTCTGTTCCTTAGTTTCTTATGCATTTTATGAACTTGTGTTTATGTTGCAACTGTGGTAGAAACTTTATGTGTGGAGTAGGGGGGTTGTGCAGAGTTTCAACTCTTGTCAATTTGTAGCAGTGGCAATCTGGGTTGATTTTCTAGTTAGTTAAGTAGTTGGCTGTGAAGCTGAATTTGGGTTGTACATCATTTTGATGTGAATTTGATAATGCTGAAAACATTGTTCTTTCAATATTTTGTTGTACACTATCCCAATGAGGCGGCTGTATTGTAGAGTCTTTGAGTCTCTAAGGTATTCTCCCTTTGAGGTCCCAGCTTCGAAATCCACGAGTAAGCTTAAGTGTAAAATTTATTGTTGTCTCTCGGGTTTAGGTATTGGGACATGCGCGTGTTCCCTGGGTTGTATGTAACGGGGCAAAGCTCCACTTTTCGGTTATAAAAAAAAACAAAAGTACACTCTAGAGAAATATGAAGAGGATGCTAGACATGTTATGTTAGTTTAAACAGAACTTGTTTAGGTACAATTGTGCGACGTCAAGTTCATTCATTGGTGAAGGGATACTCATGCTATTGTTTTCAGTTTTGTGGGGAAACTAGGAGGGATTTCCCCCTTCTTTCTATTTTTCTTTACCTGTTTTTTTTTTTTTTTGGGTAAACCATGAGTTGATATAGTGGTCGACTCAAAAGGGCATTGATTAACTAAAAGGTCATGGTTTAGTTAAAGATGACCATCTACCTAGCTAAGAATTAATTTTCTACGATTTTCCTTGATAACCAGATATATTATGAACATGCGGTTGTCTTATGAGGGATTGTCGAACTCGATATCCGTATAAACGGGTGTAGACATTCATGGATATTAAATAGTATTATTGTTATTTTTTAATTATTACTTTTCAATAATCTCTGAGTGTTTCTAGTACTACATTTTCTGCAGGCAGAGGGATCCTCTGCAGAATCTATAGCCGCCCTTGCTAAAGTTGATACGGTTAAGCAGAGGATGGAAGCTGCCTATGAGACATTACAGGTAGAGATAGTTAGATGAAGTATGCAAGTTCTCATGTTGTAAATGCTTACACAAACTGATGTGCAGATAATATGTGCATATACTTGTCTTTTTTATTTTTTTTCTGAACTGTTTTCAATAGGATGCTGCTGGGTTGGCTCAATTAAGTTCAACGGTGGAAGATGTGTTTGCCAGTGGCGATCTTCCGCGGGCTGCTGAAACCTTAGCCAACATGAGACACTGCTTGTCTGCTGTTGGGGAGGTAAATTCTTCATTGTTGCTTTTTCCTTACTCGCATGTTTTCTTAGTTCAAGGTTAACTTATTTGATGTTCTATTAGGTTGCGGAGTTTGCTAATGTAAGGAAGCAGCTTGAGGTCTTGGAGGACAGGCTTGATGCTATGGTTCAACCTCGTCTAACGGATGCACTGACAAATAGAAAGGTACGTACCTTTTGGAAAGGCTTGTATTCAAATATATTATTTTTCATGATTTACGAGTAATAATTTCCATGTATGATACAGGTTGATGTTGCTCAAGATTTGAGGGGAATTCTCCTTCGAATTGGAAGATTCAAGTCTCTGGAGCAGAACTATACAAAAGTTCACTTGAAGCCTGTAAAACAACTTTGGGAAGATTTTGACTCAAAGCAACGAGCACATAAACTTGCTAATGAAAAGAGTGAATTTGAAAGATCTGCTAGTAATATTGATTTTCAATCAAGTTTTCCATCAGTTTCATTCACCAGTTGGTTGCCAAGTTTCTATGACGAACTGCTACTTTATCTCGAACAAGAGTGGAAGTGGTACTGTTTATGTTCTAATGCTTTTCTGTCCTGTTTATTCCAAAAAATTCCTGGTAGATAACTTCATGTGTTTTATTATGGTGTTAGTTGCGGTTGTTGACTTTCATGTTTTTTTTTTGTTAGTTTCTGGTTTTCGAAACAGTAACTTCTCATTGACAGAGAATCAATTTTGGTCTTGCCTTTGCCAACAAGACCCGTAGCTCGACGACATTAGTGTATACCTAACGACCATGAGGTCATGGGTTCAAATCTCACCATCCCCAAATAGTTGTAATCTCAAAAAAAAAAAAAAAAATGTCTTGCCTTACAAACCTTAGTCAATACGTTGAAACATTGCCTTTTTCTATAGTATTTGATCTCTTTAAATTATTATTGTGATTTTGTTATTTTATTACTTCTCTACTTAGCTCATGGGCCAAATTTAACCCTTAATTTTAAATTTCAATCATATTGGTCATTAAATTCTGAATCAGTGATGAAATTGACACTTCTATTACTATTAGATTTTTAGCTAAATTTCAGCATTCTTGTGGTGATGATTTCTTCTTTCATTTTTTATTTGTTAATATAGAACTTTTCATCTGCAGGTGTATGATTGCATTTCCAGATGATTACAAAACTCTTGTTCCAAAGCTTTTGATTGAGATAATGGCAGTTGTGGGGTCAAGTTTTGTTTCCCGTATCAACCTTGCAACTGCAGATGTTGTTCCTGGAACAAAAGTATTGGGGAAAGGTTTAAGTCAACATCTTGAATCAATTTTATGGTTTCAACTTTCTAGTACTTTATTGTCCTCAAGGGGTGGCACAAGTGGTTGAAGACTTGGGTTTTGAAGGTGTGCTCCCCTCAAGGTCCCAGGTTCGAAACTCACTAGACAACTCCCGTGACCCCATTCCTTCGATGTCTCCCATTGCCTGGCTTAGGGATTGGTGTTGTTACCCCGGGTATAGTGGAGCGAGGCTTCGATTTCCCGGTTAAAAAAAAAAAAAACTTTCTAGTTCTATTATCATATTTTTATGATGTGTAGGGGTAGCCAGGAGTTGATCTATGCACCAATTTTAGTTTTACGTTATCCCCTAAGCTGGACCTTTTGTTGTTTCAGGAATATTAGATGTTTTATCTGGAGATATGCCAAAGGGTGTCAAGATTCAAACAAGGCATCTAGAAGCACTAATTGATTTACATAATATGACTGGAGCCTTTGCTAGGAATATTCAACATCTGTTCTCAGATTCAGATCTGAACATTTTAACCAACATGCTGAAGGCTGCATATTTTCCTTTTGAAGCCTTTAAACAAAGGTAATTAATTGTAGATGTGACAATCATGTTGTTTTAGAAATGTTGGATTCTCACCTTGTCTCACATTGAAAAAGTGAAGAGACCTCACCATCTTTATAAGAAATGTGGGTTCTCCTCTCATTACCACTTGGTTTTGAGATGGAACCTTATGTTATCTAATATGGTATCAGAGTTCATTAAACTCACATGGGTAGATGGATCCAACCCAAGCGGGTATTTGCTCCACAAATTTGGATTTAACCTAAATGGGTATAATTCTGATCAAACCAAAGATTGGTGAACCTAAAGAGACACATCTTGAGAGATATGTTGGAGATCCTTAGCTTGTCCTGTATTAAAAAGGTGAGGAGTCATCACTACCTTCATAAGAAATGTGGACTATTCCTCTCATCACCGATTCGTTTTGAGATGGAATCACATCTTATCTAATAAGAAATTTATGCACTTTTCTTTTTTGTATTCTGAGAGTATTATGTTCTTGCAATACATCCTTTATCATCCTTGTTCCTAGGTATGGCCAAATGGAGCGTGCTATCCTTTCCTCTGAAATTGCAGAGGTAGATCTTAGAGGAGCTGTCACTCGTGGTGTGGGAGCCCAAGGGGTTGAACTTAGTGAAACAGTACGCAGAATGGAGGAGTCGATCCCACAAGTTATTTTATTTCTTGAAGCAGCCGTCGAGAGATGCATTAGCTTTACGGGTGGTTCTGAGGCTGATGAGATTCTTCTTGCTCTTGATGATGTGATGTTACAGTATATTTCTTCACTCCAGGAAACTCTAAAATCCCTGAGACTGGTCTGTGGAATAGATCAGAGTAGTGATGCTGGGTTAAAGAAGGAAACCGGCCTGGACAAGAAGGATGGAACCCGCAAAGCCGACTCGATGTCAAATGAGGAAGAGTGGTCCATCGTCCAGGGGACACTACAGATACTTACTGTGGCTGATTGTTTGACTAGCAGGTCTTCTGTATTTGAAGCTTCTTTGAGAGCTACTCTTGCAAGGCTGAGCACAACCTTATCTGTTTCGATCTTTGGTTCAAGTTTGGATCAAAACCAGTCTCACATAGTCAGTGATAACAACAATAGGGAAGCGGTTATGGGTGGCAGGGCTGCTTTGGATATGGCAGCTATCCGACTTGTCGACGTTCCCGAGAAGGCAAAAAAGCTCTTCAACCTGTTAGATCAGGTTAATCAATCTTTGTACCTTTCTTTTTTCACGTTTATTTTTTTTTGGCTCAATAGATTTTTTTAATTTCTGTTTTAGCATCTGAGTAGTTTCTTGCATGCAGTCAAAAGATCCACGTTTCCATGCTCTTCCACTTGCATCTCAAAGAGTTGCAGCATTTGCAGACAAAGTAAACGAACTTGTATATGATGTTCTCATATCCAAAGTACGCCAGCGCCTCAGCGATGTCTCTCGTTTGCCGATATGGGCTTCGGTCGAGGAACCTAGTGCTTTTCCTCTTCCAACTTTTAGCTCATACCCTCAGACCTACGTCACCAGTGTTGGTGAATATCTTCTCACTTTACCCCAACAGCTGGAGCCACTTGCTGAGGGCATTTCGAATAGCAATGCCAACAATGACGAGGCTCAGTTTTTTGCTGCAGAATGGATGTGCAAGGTACCAAAATCACATTCAGTACACCATTTGCACAAACATTGTGATTTTTTAAAATTCACCTCAAATTCTAAAAGAATTGGTTAGTTCTTCCTCACATGGTTTGCTTCATATAGTATCTAAAGAAACACGGCGTCCATCAATAACAAAAAAAAAAATGAAAACATACAATAGGGTAAAAAGAAATCCTTTCTGTAAACAAGGAAAGAGGCAATAATATGTTGAAGAAAGTAAAGAAAACAACAGAGTATCCACAATCACAAAGATTCAAAGTTAAAGAAAAGAGAGGAAAATCATCATGTTGATTGATATAACTAAATCTACCATAAGTGTAAGCTTTTTGGTTGATTGGTGATTCAACGAGATTCAACATGGTATAAGAACAAAAAACCTTATTTCAACTACTGCTGAGTCATTTCATCCCCTACTATTACTATTGATTTTCACTTGATGGATGTCTCAAATTTTCAAGTCCACTAATAAGAAGTGTTGACTGATATAATTAAATTTACTAAAATCCATAAATTTAAGCTTTTGAGCTGATTGATGATTTAACATGATTGAACACATCATCATTGCTTTGAAATTCTTATGTAGTCCTTTTCATGGATTCATGATTCTTTATTCAGAATCTCGGTGTTGTTTACCAAAACATAGAGCATGTTGCATTGAGTAACATTACCCCATCTATATGTCACTTTGTAATGATCCACTTATATGAATCTTTCTTCTGTTTTCTGAAGGTTGCTGAGGGTACCGCTGCACTATACACTGAGCAATTGCGTGGCATACAATACGTAACAGATCGTGGGGCGCAACAGTTGTCTGTTGACGTCGAGTATCTGACGAATGTGCTCTCTGCCCTATCAATGGAAATTCCTTCAGCTCTAGCCACATTCCTCGCTTGCTTTTCTACTCCAAGAGACCAGCTGAAAGATCTTCTAAAATCCGATGCTGGAAAGGAGCTCGATCCGCCTACAGCAAACCTTGTATGTAAGATGCGGCGTGTCAACTTAGATTAGCAAAGTTTTGAATGAAACATCTTGGCCTTATTATCATCACCCCATTTCTAATTGATTGGTAACATGATTACTCTGCACTAGAGCTTATATGAGGTCTTGTTTTTTTTTTTTTTTTTTTTTTTTTTTTAAAAAAAGGAGCTTAGATTAGGTAATTTGTTGGGGTTCATCCTATCAAGTTGGTTTCTTCATTTAATCATGTCAATATTTTTGTTTCCTGTTTTGAGTTCATCCTTTCATCATCTCCATGTAATTTACACATCCAAGAATGAGTTTCAAGAAATTTTTAAAAATAAGCATACACATACACTTCATGGGACTTCTTTAGTGGTCTTATACTTTCTTTGAGTAATGGATTTTGAGGTAAAATGATTGAAGTTCTATTATTATTGTTATTGTCAAACTTGGGAGTTTGCTGTTTCAAGCATGTAATAACTAGATAAAGCATGATTCAAGTTTCATTTTTTAGCTGTTGTAAATTATTATTAACATCTAAAGGATGCAGCGATGTTTCATAAACAATTTCATTAACTAATCTATCATTTTACTAGCACATAGGCAAGGTGTTAAATCACCCCATTTCAATGAACCAATCAGAATATAGTTCAACATGCTTGTGTGATAACTTAAACTTACCTAATTCAATTGATGAGATTTCTTCTTCAGGAAGAGAGATGAATTCAAATCTTTTGAGAATATTTTCCAAATTGATCTTTTTTGTGCATATTGGTATACAATAACTTTTTAACAAAAGTTGAAACCCAATTTTTTTTTTTTTGAATTTGCCAACAATTGGGGAGAGTTTATTGGCAACGTGTCATACAAAATTGAGCCTTCTTTATCCATAGGAAAAAAAATTTTATAAATAAATAAAAAGACAAAAAACAAATGAGAGGACTAATAACAAAAACTGAATGAAGAATAATGTCCAACCACAGCCAAGCCAAGCCACAAACAATTATCAAGAAACCAACATTTTGTGGCTCTCATTTAGTTTCCCAAAATTTAAAAACTCTATGAGCCAAAAAAACCATAAAACTCCTTTGCTACAAACTCATCTTCTTGAGCATTCTCACAACATAGCCAGCCATGACTGACACAATGGATAAACTAGTCATCTTCTTAGCCAAAAGAGATGGCATAGACAAGCTTGTCAAAACCTTCCAATATGTCTCCAAATTGGTTCATTGGCACCTTGAAACCTCTCATCCAGACAAGGCAACAAGAGCCAAGAATTGGGAAGTTGCTTCCGGCCTCAGCCGTAAAGCCTTCCGAACCTGCCGATTCCTGACTGGCTTCAACGCCCTCCGACGTAACCCCGGCTCCACCCCGACGTTCCGGTTCCTCGCGGTTCTTGCTAATGCAGGGGAGATGGTATACTTCTTCTTTGACCACTTCCTCTGGCTGTCAAGAATTGGGACTGTTGATGCTAAGTTGGCTAAAAAGATGAGCTTTATTTCAGCCTTTGGTGAGTCTTTTGGGTACATATTCTTCATTGTTGCTGATGCTATTATGTTGAAACAAGGGATTGAGGCTGAGAGGAAGGCTTTAAAATCTGATGAGGATTCAAAAGTGGAGATTGTGAAGAAAATTAGAGATGATAGAATTATGAGGCTTATGGCTGTGGCTGCTAATGTTGCTGATTTGATTATTGGATTGGCTGAGATTGAGCCCAATCCTTTTTGCAACCATACAATCACTCTTGGGATTAGTGGGTTGGTCTCTGCTTGGGCTGGTTGGTATAGAAATTGGCCCTCCTAGGATAAATGTTAACTTACATGTTTAGTCTCGTGTATCGACGATTATGTTCGTTTCGTCTTTATACTTTCAAACGTTTTGTTATTCTCCTTATCTTTAGATCAAAAGTTTTATCTTCGATGCTTTCTTTGTAACTTGGGAATCATCATTGTTTGGTAGAAATTCAGTTCAACAACATGGTTACGGATGCGATCCCTAGAATTGATATACGATTCTCAATTATTTTAGAGCAGTTGTACCCTCTCTCAACTCATATTAAAAAATATATTATATTTTTGTTTTAATTATGCAAGACTTGACAAGCCACATCAGTTGAATATGAATTTGTATTAGGTTTCTATAGATTGCGTTAGTTGAAAATGAAAAAAGATATTTACTAGGGTTACCCTATTATAGAGTGGAATTTATAACGTTTGTTGGAATTTTATCTTCGGAATTTCAAAGGGGAAACCAAATTCTTAACACAATTATAAAATTTAATTTTCATTTAATAAGGAAAAAAAAAACAAATCTTTTATGAAAAAATGTATTAGATTTACTAATCACACAATAATTATCGAAGAAATTCTAAAATATTTGCATCTACAATTATTAATATGTTGTAATATTATATTAATATTTAAATCATACGGATATGATCTAAATATTTTTTGAAAATTAGATATGTATTTATATTTATTTTTAAAATTTAAACTAATATGATAATTTTTTCATATTTTATATATATATAAAACAATAATGGTTAGACGAAACACAATCCGGGCGGTGCAGGGAAGTCTTATCTAACCAATTCATTCACAGTACAAAAACAAACGCGTCGAGTTTGACCAATGTGATTTTATTTCATCTCCGTTTCTTCTGGTCTTCTGAAATTTGTTGACCCTTCAATTTCACTCAATCTCGAGGGAAACCCAGATCTTCGCCGCTTAATCGAAGCATTTTCGGTGAGGATTTGTTGGGCGACTTGATTTCTCTGCTGGGGTCAGTAAAAACTCTGTTTATGTTTCTAATTTGTTGTTTTTCACTTTGATCTATAAACCCAGAACCGGATTTGTAGATGGGGTCGATTTCAATGGTTTTTTTCCCCATGTTCTAACGATTCAATGTGTTTGAAATATTGGGTGATTGTTGGATTTGGATGCAAGTTCTTGTGATTTGCAGTTTCTTTGAAATTAAGTTTGTGGGATTATTGATTTTGTTGATTTTTGTTGGTGGGTGATCTCAGATGGGGGATGGGGCTGCGCCTTCTCGGTATGTGAAATTGACGAAAGATCAAGCGCCCTTGGAAGAGATCAAGCCAGGAGAGCTTAATCAGCCCATTGAAGTTCCTCAGGTTTTGTTTTCTTTTCTAGCAGATTTTTTTGTCAATGCTTGTTTCTCACACTTTTCTCTCTAGATTTCAGCTTCTCTATTGTACAATGTGCAAATCATATTCACGTATCACTTTTCGATCTAGTTGTCTTTTGTTTTTAATAACCGAGAATTGGAGTTTTGCGACACAACATTAAGACCCGAACCTAGAATACAACAAGAGATCTTATGCTCACTCGTAACTCGTGGGTTTCGAATCTGAGAGTGAGACCAAGGAAGAACATCTCCTTGGAGACTTCCTCTACCAAAGAGTGAAGACTTGCTGGTAGTGTTCTCAACTAGTGAAGACTTTACTTTCTACTTGTTTTTTTTATAACCGGGAATCGTGCTTTGGACCACTACAAACCGTGGTGCTTGCGCACGGATCATAGGCTTGGACACGAGAGACATCACAAGATCTTATGATTAAATTCATTTGTGGGTTTCGAACCTGTCCTCCTAGGAAGAATACCTTTTGGAGACTTACTCTACCAACAAATGAAGACTTGTTGGTAGTTTTGTTAGTTGATCCAATTGTGTGAAGACTCGCTGGTAGAGGATAAATTGTTCTAGAAGCTGAGCATTTTGATGTGGAATCTCTCTGAATAGTGTCATAGAAAGTGTAGAAATTTGTGTTGTGAGTTAGAGTATATGCAAATGCAAGGAGTCAGCCACACATTTTGGGGATACGTTTGGTTCGAATCATGTTAGCGGTCTCTGTACACCAAGCTGATTTTAATAACATTATTAAGTGTTAAACGATGGAGGGGGCCTAATATTCAATGATGTTCACTCTGTGCCTGTTTATTGTGTGTTAATAATGTGCTAACAGCAGGCATACTTGTTAAACTGTTCAGTTATAGATGGGGTTGTTAGTCATGTCTAGAGTATATACAGTAGAAGCTTCAAGCGACCTGTCTGATATTGACCTTCTTTTCCGCCTGTAATAGAGTCTGCCATACACCGAGATATCTTTGATTTTCTTGATATGCAGATGCTTGACTTCTTTTTCTGTACTCACTATCACTCTTGTTCGAATACTATTTTATGGGTTTCTAGGTTGTGCTCTTTATGTGTAATAAAATTTATCCTTGGGAAAATTAGGAAAGCATACCATTTATAATTGAAATCCTTTGGATGACTTTCAGTTAAATGTTCAAAAATGTAATGAGTGTGGGCAGCCATTGCCTGAAAGCTTTGAACCTCCAGCAGATGAACCTTGGACAACTGGGATTTTTGGCTGTGCTGAAGATCCACAAAGTTGTAAGTTCCCATATATATAGTATTCTTCTTAAACTATGGCTTTCAGGTCGGATTAAACAGCTTTGAAATTATACAATTAGCACTACCCATTTCAAGTTCAGCAAGAGCAAGCAGTTCTTGACTTCTTGTAGTAACTTGTTTTTGTCTATGTATACCTATGTCTATTTCGTTATACAGGCTGGACTGGACTGTTCTGTCCATGTGTTTTGTTTGGGCGCAACGTTGAAAGCTTGAGAGATGACGACATGGACTGGACAAGGCCATGTGTTTGTCATGCTATATTTGTTGAAGGTGGCATCGCCTTGGCGACAGCCACTGCAGCATTCCATTGCATTGATCCGAACACGACTTTTCTCATTTGGGAGGGATTACTGTTTACCTGGTGGATGTGTGGCATATATACTGGTCTTGTTCGCCAATCTTTGCAGAAGAAGTATCATCTTAAGGTATTGTTTTATTTTATTTTTATTTTTTATTTTTGATAGGAAACAAAAACTTTCATTGATGTATGAAAAGTTACAAAAAATTACAATATAGTTAAAACATTTACAAAAAACTTTTCCAATGAAACAAAAGAGTATTGAGGCTATA
>JBBMEF010000022.1:5828384-5849333 GCA_037832685.1 Sicyos baderoa | reverse complement strand
CCTAGTTTTTACTCATTTCATGTTGTTTTTATTCCTATTTTCCCTACTTTAACTCTCACTTCTTGAGAGTTATCAATTATCAATGTGGCTTTTTGCCGAAAATCATCCCAAACTTTCTGCTGCTCATTCACATCACGCCCATTCTTTCAAGCGGTTACTAAAACTACAACAGAACCTATTTTCCATGTTGAAACTTGGTGATAGGATCCCTACTAAGAGTAAATTAGTAAATAAGTAAGATAGTTTGTTAGATCATTCTATTATAAATAGATTATCTAGTGAAAGAGGTTCTAGGTGCCTTTCTTGTATTTCGTTTACGTTTGGTTAATCAATAGATCCGGATTTTATCGCTTTGCAATTATACAATTGGCACTACTCATTTGTAATTTAGCAAGAACAAGCTGTTCTTTTAGTAACTTGTTTTTGTCTTCGTATGTACTCCTATTTCATGTGTGCAGGCTGGACTGGACTGTTCTGTCCATGCGTTTTGTTTGGGCGCAATGTTGAAAGTTTGAGAGACGACAATATGGATTGGACAAAGCCATGTGTTTGTCATGCTATATTCGTCGAAGGCGGCATTGCGTTGGCAACAGCAACTGCAGCATTCCATTGCATTGATCCAAACACGACTTTTCTCATTTGTGAGGGATTAATGTTTACTTGGTGGATGTGTGGCATATACACCGGACTCGTTCGCCAATCTTTGCAGAAAAAGTATCATCTTAAGGTAACTTTCTGTTAATGTGCTTATCAGTCTTAGATCTATTAACCGGACAATCTGTGGTTACACTCTGAAAATGACTAGATGTTAACTAATTCTTTTTTGGTTTTTAATTGTCTAGTATATTGAATAAGTGCATTGCATCATAACAGTACTATCTAGCCAGCGAGACCAATCACTCTACCAAAATGAAGTGATTAAGAGGCCATGAGTTCAAACTCTCCACCCTAACAATTTTGTTGAATTAAAAAAAAAAATGTATTACTTAGTAGGTCGGTGTGGGGAACCTCGAAGAACTCGATGTGCCTATACACCTCGTATGCGACCGGGCAAGATATCTCAAGTTACACTTCAGAAACCCATAACATAAGTGGTATTATATCACACATTAGGGGGCATCACATAAGATTTAAAGCAACCATAGCTAATATACGTGTGGGGTTATCTTATAACTATTCAGATGTTAAAGATCAGCATCGATGCTATATTTTGCTTAGAGTTGAGATATGTTGAGATACCTTTGAACTATGTCAGTTGTCCTATGGTTACTTAGTTCGGGGTCTCGCTGCCCGATCAACCAGTGGGGATCTCGGGTCTAAGGGCGGAGGGGGGCATTAGTTGAAATATGTAATTGAATTCATATTTTCGTATTGGCCTTTTATGTATTGAGCGATATGTTGTATTAAGATTTTATGAGAGTGCACTTATATAATACTCTCTTAAAACCTTAACTCTGTTTGACTAAGCATTTGCATTCTTACCTCCTTATTAAAATAATTCTCTCCTCTCTTTGTGGTTACCGTTAGTGACCCGAACCACGTAATTCGTTGTGTTATTTGTTTTCTTGATTGTTCCCGGTTTTCATAACAAATAGTTACTCTCATATGCATTCGTAGAAGCTGTATTCTAATCGTTGTACTGCTGATTGCAGAACTCCCCATGTGATCCTTGCATGACGCACTGCTGCCTGCACTGGTGTGCTCTATGTCAAGAACACAGGGAGATGAAGGGACGTCTAGCCGATAACTTCGTCGTGCCAATGACTATCGTGAACCCGCCACCCGTTCAAGAAATGAAGTCAGAAAACGAGGGCGAAGGCACGACTTCATCTTCGAGCCCCAACGGGCAGACTAATTTGGAAATGCAGGCATTGTAGGTTCCATCTTACACACCACCACAGCATACATTAGATAGTTTCAGTGAGCCTTTTTCTGTGACTCGGACCACCCCAAGAGTATAATGACTCCATCCAGTCCATTAAATTTGAACCATTTAAAAAAAAAAAGTTTTTTTTTTATAGTTTTTTTAGTTTTTTTCATTGGACTTATGAGGACTGCAACACTGTAGATTTATGGTGCAATTTTACAGTTGGGGGACATTTATGTTGAAACATTATGGGCATTGTTTGTCGTTGGTTTTGATTTTTTGTCTAGATTATACAAATATTAAAATTATTGGTACAATACAACAGCTTAGCCTTTATTGTATCCAATTATTAAAGAGTCGTGGACTAAAATTATTGGTATAGAAATTAATAGGTACAACCATTAATTATGTGATTTTCTTTTTTGTGGTACTAAAAGTCTGTTAAAGCACATAATTTAAATTTAAATTTGTTAATTTATGGAAACGATATTTTATCTTATCATTTGATCAAACTCAGTTAAAATCATATACATTCGATTTTAACTTCTTTTTTTTTTGAGTGTCTAGACCAACTTAGCACTTTAACAAATTCAATAATTTTGGAAACATTTATTAAAACAAATTATATTGGATTAAAAATATGACACAAATGAAATATTCTATTGAATGGGTACTTGTGACCTAGAGATATGAAATTGAATTTCAAATTGAATAAAAAAATGATAAGATTAATATATGTAGTAAACCTAAAATTAGGTAATAATAAAATTGAAATTACTGAATTTTGAAATCCTAAATGAAGTTTGATTCAGACATAATGATTTTATTGTTTGGTTGATAAATCAATTCAACACCAACGTTTGCAGGTTTGATATTTGTCTTCCTTCCTTCAATTTGTACTTAAAAAAAAATAAGGTGTACCAAGAATTTTGCCAAACGGAGCCAAATTTAATTGTTATCCTTATCTCAAACCAATAAAGTATTAATAAATTGTTTTAATTAAAAAACATTATTTATATATGTGTGTATATAAATAGAATACATCCATTAGAAAAACTGATTCCTAATCGAAGAGTACCTTCGCTTAGAAATGTCCAGCAGAGATATATCTCCCCCGGAATTCGGCGGCGGCGGCGAGATCGACGGCGGGCGTCGCGGCGGCGGAGACATTTTCTTCGGTAAGGATGATATGAAAGAATACGTATGGGATGGAGTTTTCACGGAACAAACAGTTCGATTGATTGAAAGAGATTCCGCCATTAAAGCTCTGAGAAAGAGAACCAAAACAAGGCCGCAACCTTTCAATTGCTTCCAGTTCTTGAATCTCCTATGGGGCTTCAATTTCTAACTCTCTTCTTCTTCGTCGTCGTCGAATTTTTCCGATCTCCTTATGTTTCGATCCAAATGAGTTAATTGATCTCGATCTCGTTCTTGTTCTTGTTCTTTTGTGGTCTGATCTGTTGCGATTGGACTTCGATTGGAAGGTGAAATGTAAATTCTGTTCTCTAAATATTGGAAACAGAAAAATTCTGCGTTCTATGCTTAAATGTCATTTTGGTTGATCCATTGGGGTTTTTTAGTACATATCAGATGAATGGGACAAATACCTATTTTTGAGTTTCGAGATCGAACTTGTAACGTGAATGTTTAACTGATTTACAATTAAATATTACGTCACTAACTCATTCGATTAATGGTGGAGTTTTTGTTCTATACTCGAAAGAAATTGACTGACGTTTAAGATTTTTGTTCTTAAATGTCACTCGACTTCCTTTAATTTACAAACGATAAGTTTGAGATGAAAAATTAAACCCCAAAGGGATGGTACAGTGGATGACTACTTGGGTTTTGGAGGTATGCTTCCTACAAGGTTTCTAGTTCGAGACTTACTAGTGACCGGGGATAACGTCAAACAAAAAAAAAAATCATATACATACTATTATGACTTTTTCCAAGTAAAACATCTTTCTTGATAAATTATAAAATGGTCTAATTATTTGTAATTTTTTCTATTTGGATTCTTTCAAAAAAAAAAAAAAAAAAAAAAAAAAAAAAAAAAGTGAAAGTGATAACAGAGTTAAATTTGAAATTAGTAAAGTTTTTTCTTTTTTTTGAGAAATTAAATTAGTAAAGTTAGTTATTAATATTAATGAATATCATCAAATATTTTTTTATAATATTGATATTAATAAATATTATCAAATAATTTTTTTATAATATGACATTAATAAATTTATACGTAACTTCTTCCAGATTGTACCAAATGTTACTTTTGTTGTTGTTGGATTAATATTTTTACACTTAAACATAATTTATAATTATTCATTGTTTGCCCTATTAACCTAGTCTAAACACATAAGAAACTAAAATAAAATAAACACACAATATATTAATTAAAATAATATTTTAAGAATTTTAATTTTATTTATTTATTTCCGCAATTATTAGTCCAACCCGTAACATGGTTTTTTGGCTTATTTATTTGTTGTTACTTTCATCACTATTTTGTCGGTTTTCACCAAAAGATTCAATTTCTAAATAATATATATATATATATATATATATTTATTTAATCAAATAATAACAATTTTAAGACTCAATATCGTAGAGTGATTATTAATAACTCGTTTGGATGTAATTTTTTAATATAGGGCATGTTTGGTTACGGTGGAAAGGAAAAGAAAAATAAGGGAAATTAGAGTAAATTTATATTTGGTGGGGAGAGAAGGAAGAGAAGTGATAATAAATTTATGTTGGATAAGAAAGTGGAGTGATGTGATGTTTATATATAATAAAAATAATAGATGTTTAATTTGTTAGTATAATATTTAGTATTATATTTTTTTTAAATATCATTTAAAAACTTATTAATTTTATTTGTTATTTAAATTAATTTAAAATTTAGTATATTATTATAAAAAATTCAACATAAATAAAAATAATAAATAATTTAAGAAAAATCAAATTATAGTTCAAGGCGATAAAAACAATAAATAATTTAAAATATAGTTCAAAGTGATAAAAACAATAAATAATTTAAGAAAAATCAAAATATATCTCAAATAAAATTATATAAACTGAAATTAAAAACACAAATTAAAAAGGAAAAAAAGTTAAAAAGGAAAAAAGGAAAAAAAAAATGGTAGAAAAAAAAAATAAAGAAAGAAAAATACAGTTGAAATTATATAAAACTATATTGAAAACAAAATAAAACTTCGTACACAAATTACATTGAAATCAAAAAAGATTTTGAAAAAGCAAAGAAAAAAACACAAAGCGATTAAAAAAAAATTGATTATCTTAAACAAAAATGGAGCTTTTATTTCATTTCCTTTACTAGTTAAAATAATTATAAAAAAAATTAGGCTTTTATGTAAAAAAGAAATATAAATTTATATATAATAATTTTGAATAAGTTACTCATATTATCTTAAACAAAAATTGAGTTTTTTATTCAAAATTAAAATAATAAACTATATAATTAAAGGTAAAAGATGAATAGACAATTCATTAATTTTTTATTAATAAATTACAATTTTCCATAAAGAATGTGAATAGACATAACATCTCATTAAATTTATATTAAAAAAGGGTAGTTGGATGGTTATTAACATTTCATTTTTCATTACTTTTATATAAATATAAACAAACCCTAATCTACTTACACAAGTTTATTTTTCATAACATTGATTAAAGATACTCTGTTAAAAAAAAACTTTATCTTCTATAAAGAGAGCATTTAAATAATAATTTTGATATTTTACTATTTTAAAATAATTTATTTAAAAATAATAAACAATATATAAAAAAAGAGAAATAAAACTCAAATAAAAAAATAAATATAAATGTTCATATTTAAAAATGAAAAAGGGAAGTTGAAAGAAAGAAATGATAAAAAGAAGAAAAATAAATCAAATTAAGAAAAGTAAATAAAAAAAAAAAAAAAAAAAAAAAAAGAAAAGAAATGTGGGTCCCGGCGCGTGTAACTCTCCTCTGGCCAAATACTGGGAAGGGAAATAAAACTTCCCTTCCTTTCCCATTCTAGCAGGCCAAATATATCCACAGTGGTTTGTAGAGTGATTATTAATAGTTTGTAGTTGTATTTTGAGTAGTGATTAAAATGATTAATTATTTTTTTGGATGATGTAACATGTATGATTTTTTTTTAGTTTATGATAATTTTTTTACTTATTTATAATTCTAAATTCCAAATTACTTTTTTTAATTTTCAATTTTTTCTTAAGAAAATATTCTTTATTTTATTCTTCATTTTAATTTTGAAAAATATAATTTAGAAAAAAATGAAATTTAATAAACTAAATTTAAAAAACAAAATAAAAAGATAAAGTGCCCGTAACACATTAAATTTGTGTCAGCCGTCGCTCAAAAAGCACAAATTACAAAAAGAAAATCAGTTGTATAAAATGAACGAGAAAACACAAACAATGAGCTATCCTCGCGAAAAATGAAAATTTAATTGAATATAAAATGTATGAACTTTTTTGGAATTACGATTTGTATAATCCAGTTTAGTTGTATTCTTTTAGTTCAAAAAATATGGAGTAAATAAATTACATATCCAATATCAGACTATATTTTATATACATAATTTTAATTGAAGCAAAAGTGTTAAAATGGAAATTCAAATTCTCAAGATTATTTATTTAATAATAAACCTAATATTGGATTTAAATAGAATATAAGATATGAAAATATAAGACTTAATTATGAAAGGAAAATATATGAAATAAGACTTAATTATAAAAGGAAAAAAATAGACCTAATTCTAAAAAGAAAAAGATAAGACATAATTATAAAAGGAAAAGATTAAATTTAATCTAATCTACTAAAATTAATATAAACCAAGGTTCCCCTATAGCTGAATTGTAATACAAGCCAAGCTTGGAGTTAAATTAATGTGATGGTGATGCGTAAACTGGTCATTGGAATATTGATGCTGCCATGGCAATTGGAATACTTAAGTTGCCAGGGCCAATTGGGTATAGTGATGCTGCTAGGGCCAATTGGAAATACTGATGCTACCGGGATAATTGAGAATATTGATGCTCCCCGGGCCAATTGGATGAATTATGGCATAGACAAATTGGATGTGTGCTGGTAGAGACAAATTGGATATGTGCTAGCAGGGACAAATTGAATGTGTGCTGGCAGAGACAAATCTTTAATGATGGAGGGACCATATAACCCTGGTGGAAGTACCTATAACCTTTGATGATACTTTCCGGGCCATACCCGAAAACCCATAAACATGGAATGATTCACTTCCTCATAGCGTATATGAGCCTTTATATAGATTGATATTTAATGATGGAAGGACCTTATAACCCTTGATTTTAAGGATGCTTTCTAGTCATCCCCCACACCAATATGGAATGATTCACTTCCTCCCTGTACATGCCTTTATATAGCCCCCTCTATGAACCTTATGAACCTTCGTCGGACGCTTTATCCATGGTTATTCCCACAACCACGTGTCTCTCATTCAATGCTCTTATACCATGTTAAAATAGCCCAATTAAGATGAGTGCTGCCAGGTTCGATTGGACGAGTGATGTCAGGTTCGATTAAACGAGTGCTGCCCAGCCAGGGCCAATTCGAATTAGTGATGCCAGCTAAGACCAATTGGAATGAGTGCAGTTAGGGCCAATTGAAATGAGTGCTGCTAAGACCAATTGATATTGATATAGTGTTAGCAAAGACAAATAGATGAGTGTTATCAGAGACAATTGGAATGAGCTGTCAGGCCCAATTTGAGAATACTGGTCAAGAAAATTTTAAGGAAAAATAGAGATGGATGATTTGTATTTTCTAGGTTTTTATATGAGGAAAATGAAATAGAGGTTTGAGGATAATGATTTATTATTATTATTTTTTCTTTCTAAATAAGGAAGAAGATGATGAACTAGAAAAAAGTTTATAGAAAAAGAGGAAGAAGGTAATGAAGAAGAAATTGAGGGAGGAGAAGAGAAAAAGTTTACGGTGTACGCGTATCGAAAGAAAAAAGTTGAGGCTTTGTTACCATATTGAATGATGAAAATTCAAATTCTCTCAATTTTTCATGTAAAAATGAATCCAGTTTAAATAGAGTAGAAGAGATGACCTGAGTATGAAAGAAAAATATAAGACTTAATTATAAACAGTAAATATATAAAAACTAAGTATAAAAAAAGAAAGAAGATTTAATCTAATCTACTAAAATTAATATAAACCAACACAAAGTCTTGAAAACTTTTTTTTTGTTACAAATTTATAAAGTTTTCTTAAAAAATTGGAAACTATTCTTGAAAAAGTTAATATTATTTTAGATAATTTTTTAGAAAATAGATTTTAACGTTTTAAAATAAAAACCAAATAATTGTGAAATGGAGTTTTAATAGTTCATTGTAAAAAAAAAAAATTAAATGGTTGATGACACGAATAATGAAAACAAGAATACACAATTAAGAATAAAATGGAAACTTTTATAAGTTGGAGAATAATTGAATGAAAATGAATAGAATTACGAATAAAAATGATATTTGATAAGTTGGCAATAATGTAATGAAATGATGAAATAAAATGAAAATTTAGGAGTTGGTTAGAATGCCTTAGTCATACTAATATTTTAATATGGTACCATAATGAAAGACTTTTCATTTTATTATAAAAAATTAACTAACTTAAGTATATACAAAATTAATATTATAAACAAAATTAACCAACTTCTTTAATATATATAATATTGTTTTTCAGTGGATTGATTTGCCTATGCATCACTTGAAACCGACCATGCATTTTAAAACAACAATATTTTTTCAACCTTGTCAAATAATATATATATATAATTTTTTTTTTTAATTTTTCTTTTCATGATTTCACTCATTTGTGAAAATTCAATTCTATATCAAGGTCATGAATTTGCCCACTTAAATTTGTTTTTGGTTTTCGTTTATATAAAAATAGTTGTACTGTTTTTTATAGGTCTATTAAAATACTACCATTAAATTCATATGAAAATTACAACAATCCATTTGAATATATAAAATCTAAATCTAGTATAATAATCATTTTGTTCAATATTATGTTATGCAACTAACAATTCTATTATACAAAAAATAATTAAAAGTGATCATTATTGAAAAGTCATAAATAAAAATGTTTAAACTTGAAATAAAGAGACTAAATTAAAACTTCACCCAAATGTACAGACTTAAAATGTAAGGAAATTTATCGATTCGGTGATGCGATTGGTTATCTGGTTTGATATCAATCAATTTACACTCTACGGTGACGAGTTCGATCCCCTTGTACTTAAAAAGGAAAAATGTAAGGGAACTTACCCAAATAGCCAAATTCAGAAAATAATTACAAATTGGTCACTTTTAAAAAAAATTAACAACTATAATTATAGGTATTAATAATACAAATATTAATGATTATAAATATAAATATTTTAAAATTTGATTACACCTATAATTATTTGGTTAGAATAGCCCATATGTATTTTCCCGAAATGGTTTGATTTTGGGCCTGAAAACAGATCCAATATGAATACATGCCACGGCCCATATCCTACTCAAAGCCCAGATTAAAAAAAAGCCTCAATTCATTTTTATTTTTTATTTTTGAATTATTAGTTAATTTTTTGAAGGACGGGAAAAAAAGAAGAAGAGATCAATTTCCCGCCTTTGAGTTCTCTTTCTCTTACATCTCGCCTGTTCGAGAGACCAAGCTTCTTCAAATCCACTGTTCTAGGGTTTCGATCTCTGTTAGCGTTTCTTTGTTTGTTCATCACAAACCAAAACCCCCTCGTTTTGGTTCTCGAATTTCAGGGCAATTTGAGGGTTTGAGCTTCTTCTGTAAACTCCAATTGGGAGCGATGCACATCAAGGAAGTGTGTCTGGAGGGGTTCAAGTCCTACGCGACGAGGACCGTGGTTCCGGGTTTCGATATCCATTTCAACGCGATTACTGGGCTCAACGGGTCTGGAAAGTCCAACATTCTCGATTCCATTTGCTTTGTTCTTGGAATTACCAATTTGCAGCAGGTTCGAGCTTCTAATCTTCAGGAGCTTGTGTACAAGCAGGGGCAGGCGGGTATTACTAAGGCTACTGTGTCGGTTGTTTTCGATAATTCTGAGAGGAATCGGAGTCCGCTTGGGTATGAAGATCACCAGGAGATTACAGTCACGAGACAGGTTTTGTAATTCTTTAGCTACTCTACTCTATATGTTTAATTGCTTTACTTTATACATTACAACTTAGTTTGATAACTATTTGAATTTTAGTTGTGTCTCCCGGTGCCTGGCCTAGGGTACCCGGTTATAGTGGAGGGAAGCTCCAATTTCCCGGATTAAAAAAAAAAAAGCACTATTTGAATTTTTGTTACTATTTGAATTTTGTACTATGATTGTCATTTGAGTTTTTAGTCAAACTCTAATACAAATCAAGTTTCTAAAACTTGGTTAGTTTTTTGAAACATAGGTTGAAAGTAGATAAGAAAAGGAAGGAAACTTATGGATGAAAATTGTATTTATAAGCTTAAGTTTCAATAACCACAAACCAAAAATCAAATGGTTATGAAACTAGCCTATTTTTTTTTTTAAATGATGGAATTTTATCGTTTTTGGTTAGTTCATTTTCCGTTACACAATTGTCTAAGTTTAGTAGTGGACCTTAAACTAACTAGCTTAACCGCACATGACATTATCGATAGTAACATGTACAAAAATCATAGAAATGTATGAAAATTCCAGATAAAATAAATATATAACTTGTACTCTCTCACTGGTTTTAAACTAGTTAGTGAGTTGGGTATCTCTTTTGTTGTTTCTTTTTATTTTATTTTCTTCTTTTATGATTTATTTTATTTTTGATTATATGTGAATGTTTTGGTCAGCTTATACGCACATCGACTATTGTCACAAAACATATTGCCTTATCCTACTATATTTGGATGTCAAGGAAGCTTGTAAGAAATTATTTTTTAGATAGGTTTCCATATTGAATCTATAACCTCTTGGATCCTCAATGCTCTCTTTGGCCACCAGGCCAACACATGATGTTTTTTTTCTTCTTCTTTTGTTTTAGGCTGTTATCTCCTTTATAGCGAAGGGTTTTTTGCTTCAAGATTTAGAATTCCTTTTTATGTTCTCTATTTTCAGTTCCTTTTCAAGGGACATTTCAATGCTTTTACCATGCAAAATCATAGGAAGTCAGAATGTCAAAATTATCATTGATCTCTATGTCATACTTATGCCATATTATTTTAACTTTCAAGGCAATGGAAGTTATTTTTTTGACAATCTTGTGTTATAAGGTTAACATTTGCACGGTTGGGGTAGAGGATGGTAAATACACCATACAACTTTAGTTCCCTGTGTTTCTAGAAAGTTAGGAGAAAACATGATTCTTCCCTCAATTAGTGGTTCTTCTTTTTACAAATGATCAAATTTGATGTTTAAAGCTAATTTAGCCCTTTGAACAGATTGTGGTTGGAGGGAGGAACAAGTACCTGATCAATGGGAAGCTTGCGCAGCCTAGTCAAGTTCAAAATCTTTTCCACTCAGTGCAGCTTAATGTTAATAATCCACACTTTCTGATTATGCAAGGCCGAATCACCAAGGTTTTAAATATGAAACCGCCGGAAATTTTATCAATGCTTGAGGAGGCTGCTGGGACAAGAATGTACGAGACAAAGAAAGAGGCTGCTTTGAAAACACTTGATAAGAAGCAAAATAAGGTAGATGAGATAAACAATCTTCTTGACCAGGAGATACTGCCTGCTCTAGAGAAGTTGAGGAAAGAACGAATGCAGTATATGCAATGGTCTAATGGCAATGCCGACTTAGATAAGCTTAGGAGATTTTGCATAGCTTATGAATATGTGCAGGCTGAGAACGTTAGGGATAATGCAGTCACTCAGTTAGAACAAATGAAAGCAAATATTTCTGAGATTGATGATGGTTCAGTTAGGATGCAGTTGGAAATAAAGGATTTGGAAACAAAAATCAACACTCTGTCTGCAGAAAAAGAAGCCAGTATGGGGGGTGAAGCAAAAACTTTGTCAGATAAAGTAGATCTTCTTTCTGGAGATCTGGTTAGGGAAACGACTGTACTAGAGAACAAAGAAGACATTCTCAAGGGTGAAAAGAAAAATGCTGAAAAGGTTTTTGGCTTATATCTCAAACATGCCCATCAAGCTTCACAAACTTGATTTGAATACTTTTTTAGTTATCTTTCGTTTTTATACAATTTCATATTGGTTCGTTATTCAGATAAATGTTTTCTAATTTACAAATGTGGCATGTTAGATGATGAACAATATAGAAGATTCAAAGAATTCTGCAGACGAGAGAGCCTCTGCTGTTAGAAAGGCTGAAGAAGGAGCATCTGATCTAAGAAAATCAGTTGAAAAGCTGTCTAAGAACTTGGAAGATTACGAGAAAGAATATCAGGTAACCAATGGGTTTATGTGTTGATCGTACTATTAGCAATCCATACTTTGCATTTGAAATTTAAATTTGAATTAGTGGTTGTAAACAATAACTTGAACAGGGGGTATTAGCTGGCAAGGAAAGTGGAGATGAGGAGAAATGTCTTGAAGATCAACTAGGTGATGCTAAGGTAGCTGTTGGAAGTGCCGAGACAGAGCTAAAACTGTTGAAAACAAAAATAAGCCATTGTGAAAAGGAACTTAAGGAGAAAAGCAAACAATTATTATCAAAGCGCGAAGAAGCTATTTCCATAGAGAATGAGTTAAATGCTAAAAGAAAAGATGTAGAAAATATCAAGCTTGCATTGGAGTCTCTTCCATACACAGAGGGCCAGTTAGAAGCCTTGCAAAAGGCCAGTGCCATTTCTTTTATTTCTCTATACTAACTACTCAATATTTCTTCATTAATATTCATTTCATTGATCATCTTGTTAACCTATATCTTTATGCAGGAACGTGCATTTGAAATGGAGAGAGTACAAAAGCTGGAAGATGAGATACGGAACCTTTCAGCACAATTAGCTAGTGTTGACTTCAAATACCGTGATCCTGTCAAGAATTTTGATAGGTCCAAGGTGAAAGGAGTAGTTGCAAAACTTATCAAAGTAAAGGATAGTTCTGCAATGACTGCCTTAGAGGTAGCTTGTTACAATCTGGATTGATAAATATCTACTAGACTATGTACTCTCTCTCACACTAAGTAAATGTGCAGGTCACTGCCGGTGGAAAAATGTTTAATATAGTTGTAGACAATGAAAATACTGGAAAGCAATTGCTTCAGAATGGTGATCTTCGAAGGAGAGTAACAATTATACCATTGAACAAGATACAACATAATCCTGTTCCCCCGAGAGTTCAACATGCTGCTGTCAAATTGGTTGGTTATTTACTCAAGTTCTCTTCACAAATGGTAGGGCATTGTAAGTTCATCTCTTTGGATAATTTTTCCAACATTACTTTTTTAGGTTGGGAAGGAGAACGCAGAACTTGCTCTTTCTTTAGTTGGGTATGATGAAGAATTGAAGGTAAGCTTGTAATCTGCCTTTTTATTGGACGAGAACTGTCTTTGTTTATAGGCTTAAATTGTTGAAGACATATATTGGCGTTTCTTTATGAGATCTTGATGAAAGGGAAAAATTATTTAATAGATTGTGGGACAATACAGGGAATTTATGCAGTTGAAGTTTGATTTAGCAACCTGATTGTGGTTGTATGCAATAGTAATGGCCATATCAAGTTTGTATTAGATTTTTCCCTTTTTGTAGCAATTGTTTGCAATTGTAATGAAATTATGAAAATGAAGAAATATTGATGCTGAATGGACTGGTTGTTTTTATAAAGAAGAGCTTGAATGAATTGGTTGCAATTGTTTTATTTTTTGCTGGTTAGGGAACATTTTTTTCTCAATGCAAATAACATGTTTATGCAAATTGATGGACATTACAGAGTGCAATGGAGTATATATTTGGTTCAACCTTTGTTTGCAAAACTATTGACGCTGCAAAAGAGGTATAAGTCCATGTCTAGAGAAATGACGCCTTTTTATAGAAGATAATAAGTTTGCTCAGTGTAGCTTTCTGTTATTTATCAATCTACAGGTTGCTTTTAATAGAGAAATTCGCACCCCAAGTGTTACACTTGAAGGTGATATTTTTCAGCCAAGTGGTCTATTAACCGGAGGAAGTCGCAAGTATACCTCTAAAACTCTCATTTCTCTTGCTAGATTCAGTATGGACATTAATGATTATAGATATGCAAAACATTAAAATCTCTCGATTAAGTTTAAGGAACACCTTATGCACTCAATGCTTATATGTTGAATGAAAATAGCTAATTTGCTTTCAAGCTTTCACTGCTACCTTCAAATTTGAGTTCAACTTGTCAGATGCTAAGCAATGATGTCTTTGACAGGGGTGGTGGTCAGTTGTTGAGGCAGCTTCATGACTTGGCTGGGATGGAAGCCGAACTTTCTATACATCAGAAAAAATTATGTGACATCAAAGCAAAGGTAGGCTGTGCAATTTCTCTTGATGCTTATGGAAAGTGAGAAATACAAGCAAGCTAATTAGTAGGATATTTCTGCAATATCTTTCTGAAGTTAATTGGTTGAGGTTTATACCGATTCTTGGTTTTAGAAACAACAATGCCTAGTGTCAAAAAAAATATAGAATGCTTGATTTCTCTCCCCCCCTTTTTTCTTATGTGTGTGTACTATATCATACTGCGTGACATGACATATAGTGTCAAGAACAAATTGATGTCTTTTGCTGATGCTCTTTTGAAATTGGAAGCAAGGTGGAAAGGGTTTGGCAAGCTTGTTCTAAGTTTATAATACTTTTATCATTTGCGAGTCTTTTGACATAATATAAGCAAGCTAACTTATGAATTGATAATTTGAAAGTGAACTATTTTTTTTTTAAGATCAGTAGGCTTTCCTTTCAAGTTCACAGTTGAAACATTCACCTTCAAACTTCTAAAAAGCCGTAACCCGTAACTTCTTCTCTTTATGTTGATATGTCCAATTTCTGCCTTCTTCTATCATGTGATGATTGTCTTAGTAATTTTCTATCAAAACTGGTCTTTCTGCTCAAAGGAAGTAATGTTCAAGTGATTTTTAGACTTTTTTTCCAGTTATCTATCTATTACTTGTGTAAGGCTACCCAATTTTCATTTAGTTCTGAAAATTTGAAATTCTCGTGTTCTGGTCAGCTACCTGTTTCAAAGTCTTGTGTTTCTTTATTTTTAATGTGTTGTTTTCATATCTCAGATTTCACAGATTCTTCCGCTTCAAAAAAAGTTTGCAGACTTGAAGGCACAGTTTGAGCTTAAATCGAATGATCTCTCATTATTTCAGACAAGGGCAGAGCAAAATGAGCATCATAAGGTTTTATAAATTGTGATCTCTTTTGATAAGTATAATGTTGGGGTGGTTTTTGGATCTCCTTATCTTGGACTTTATTTGTTTCAGCTTTTCATTCTATTCTTTTGATGTCTTTTAAGCTTGGTGAACTGGTGAAGAAGATCGAGGAGGAGCTTGAAGAAGCAAAAGCTACTGCTAAAGAAAAGGAACTTGAATATAAGGATTGCGTTAAGTCTGTGTCATTGCTTGAAAAATCAATCAAAGAACATGACAATAATCGGGAAGGAAGGTTAAAAGATCTCGAGCAAAAGATTAAGGGAACTAAATCTAAACTGCAGTCATGTTCAAAAGATTTAAAGGTAAACGATTTAAGTAGAAATTACCATTATAATGCTTCCTTAGTTTCTCATTGAAAATTGATGCTTTAAAAAAGTATCGTGTGGAATAGATATTCTGTATGGAATTCTCTTACTTTTTATGATATTTAAAATTCTGTGTTCATGTGGCGATCAAGTCACATTTTTCAAACTTGCACGAAATTGAATCAACATTTTGAAAAACACAAATATTACTAGGAAATTAAGTACCTCATCCCGACACCATCCGCTCATTGTAAGAGTTAATGCCTATGTAATATGGGTACGGTTAGGTTCAATGTTTTTAAAGTTCAAGGCACATTAGGGTGCAACAGAGACTACTGGAACTTAGGCGTGATGCTCCAATAAAAGCGCAGACTTTTTATGTGAGGTGCAATATATGTAAGAGCTCAAATATTACTAGGAAATGTTAAATAATACTGGTTAGTATATGTTATTTATTTAATTAATAAAGAACATAAAAGAAAAACTAAACGAAAGGATTTTTGTGTTAAGAGTTAGTTAAGCTTATTTTTAAGCGCCTAGAACACGTCTTCTTACATGAGCCTCACCTATTCAAGGTAGGTGCTAGACTTGTGCCTTGAGCTTAGGGGTACACCACTCGCCTTTCAAACCACTGGTTATGATAGCCACACCCACCTTGTAGTTCTATTAATCTGATGATTCCATGATAGCTAATTGTTGACGCATATTTTGATAAGTTACAATAATTTTGCCATCGTTTTTTGTCAGCATGGTGTCTAATCTATGATTCTCTTTTAACGCATAATTTTTCTTGCATGTAGGGGCATGAAAATGAAAGGGAGAAGCTAGTTATGGAAATGGAAGCTGCTGTACAAGAGAAGACATCATTAGAGGCTCAATTAGTTGCTTTAAAAACACAAATTAACAGTCTAAGCTCAGAACTAGAAGAACAGAGGACCAAGGTAAAAGAAAAACCCTTACCTCATTCTAGTTGTAGAGTAACTATTGTTATCTGATTCTCACCATTGCAGGTATTTTCTATAAGAAGTAATAATGAGAAGGCCCAGGCCGAGCTCAACACCTTTCGTTTGAAAATGAAGGAATGTGATTCCCAAATTAGTTGCATTGTAAAAGATCAGCAACAACTTCAACATAAACTTAGTGAAATGATTATTGAGAGGAAGAAAGTGGAAAATGAGGTAACAATCTTATATCTTATTCTTTCCAAGGTGTTTGACACTATTAATGATTCCCTTTGTTTTTATGTTAGGTAAAACGATTGGACATGGAAAAGAAAGATTGTTCTGTTAGGGTAGACAAACTGGTTGAGAAACATGCTTGGATTGCATCCGAAAAACAATTATTTGGAAAAAGTGGAACTGATTATGATTTTGGATCTCGTGATTCTTGTAAAGCTATAGAAGACCTCGAAAGACTGCAGGCTCAACAATCCAGGTGAGTGACTATGACTTAGAGATTCAAGTTTCAAATTAATTATTTCGAATAACTATTGTCCCCAAGGGGGGCGTAGTTGGTTGAAAACTTGGGTTTTGAAGGTATGGTCTTCTCAAGATCCCAGGTTTGAGACTCACCCGTGACATTAATTTTTAGACATCTCCTGTGTCTCCATTCCTCCGATGTCTCCTGTGCTTGGCCTAGGGATGGGCGTCGTTACCCTTGTTTCAAAAAAAAAAAAAAACCATTCTTGGGTTTTTGGGCATATTGGGCTTGCTGTTGCAATTACGCTATACCCATCTCAGTAGATGCTTAAATGATCGTTACATACTTTGAACGACTATGCTAAAAATCCTTTAACCTCTCTCTAAACTCTCTTCTTCACATATGAAGCCTTGAAAAAAGGGTGAACAAGAAAGTAATGGCCATGTTTGAGAAAGCAGAGGATGAGTACAATGATTTGTTGTCAAAGAAAAACATCATCGAGGTTAGTTTTGTCAAATATTCATACATTTCATTGTCTTCATTTTACTAACTAAACTCTCTTTTCTAGAATGACAAGTCTAAAATAAAGAAGGTGATCGAAGAATTAGATGAGAAAAAGAAAGAAACCTTGAAAGTTACTTGGGTAAAAGTAAACGGGTGAGTAGTTTTGTGAAGATCGTTTGCCATCTCATTTAGTTCGTTCATGTCCATTTGTCCTTGACTCAAATAAGTGTAATGAGCATTCTGACTATTCTTATCCAGTGACTTTGGTTCCATCTTTTCTACATTACTACCTGGGACCACGGCTAAGCTAGAGCCTCCTGAAGGTGGTAGCTTCTTAGACGGACTTGAAGTACGAGTGGCATTTGGTGGTGTTTGGAAGCAGTCATTATCAGAATTAAGTGGAGGTCAACGATCTTTGTTGGCACTTTCTCTAATTCTAGCATTGCTTCTCTTCAAACCAGCTCCACTTTATATATTGGATGAGGTTTGTTCAATTTTCTCGACTGTAGTTCTTGGTTATGTACATTGTAAAATTTGATCAAGATATTAGGTCATTTGAGAACTTGGTTGAGAAATTTGTTGGAGACTAAATCAATCATTATTCAATTCATTTTCCCATTTTATGCAAACAAGAAAGTTTTATTCACTGCATCTCTTTTGGCTTAATTTTTTTCCTCTCTCCCTATACAGTAGGACATCCAGTCCTTATCAAATTGATATGCAAGCATCATACAGTGTTTCTTTATTTTCAGGTTGATGCAGCTCTTGATTTAAGCCATACACAGAACATTGGGAAGATGATCAAATCTCACTTCCCACACTCCCAGGTTTCTTTCATTTTCTTGATTCTCATGTCATTTTTTATCTTCTTGAAATAGGTTTTTCCATAGAGTTGCATTTCAAAGACAAATTCATTAGTGTCAACTATCCATTCATTTTTATATGCAAGTTTACAATCTTATGCTTTTCATTTTTATATTTTGTACTTTCTGATGTCACAGTTTATCGTGGTTTCACTCAAAGAAGGCATGTTTAATAACGCCAATGTACTTTTCCGGACCAAATTCGTAGATGGTGTGTCCACTGTTCAGAGAACTGTAACTGCTAAGCAAAACAAGTGATCCTCGTACTGTACAAGGTTTAGTCCCTACTTTTTATTTTATTCTTATTTTTTGTGGAAGTAATTATTTTTAAGGTATCTGGTTTTCTTTTGCCATCATTTGTCTTTGATTTTATTTTCTCAACAAATTTTCTGACATTCCACTAAATAATCTAAACCTTGCATTGTCTTGTCTTATATTCCTTTCATTTTCACAAAGTGTCCTTTTCTTTTTTTGTCTAAATATATTAATGTTTTGGTCCATCATCATGGTCAGTTGGACTGTAATGACTATAGATATTAGATAAGGTTGATAAGGAAGCATGTTACAGAATATTTTTGGGCCTTGCAAATTCAGTTTCGAACATGTTTCTATAAGTGTTTTGAATCATGTTAAATCACCGATCGACCTAAATTTTTTAACTGATGGGTTTTTGTAAATTTAATTATATCAACCAATATTGATGTCCTCGACTTAAAAATTTAAGAATGTCCATCAACTAAAAATCAATATTTATTGGGATGAAACAACTTTGCAGAGGTTTGAACTTGTAATTTCGTGTTATGATACCATGTTGAAAAACTATATTAACATAAGTTTCTGCAATTTGCTTTTGTTTGTTCAGATGGAACTGTGAAGCTATGGGTTCAGAGTTGTGTGCAAATCCAAGCCAATGAATGTGATTAGGAATGTTGGTGTGTAATTGTATATATGTTATTAGTTAAGTTCATTTCTAGTTTTTTTTTGTCTAATGTACAAAATATATTTTAATTGTAGTATTTGGAGATCAACTTTGGCTCTGCCACTGATTCAATTCTTCTCAAAGTGCCATTGTTAGTTTGTTTAACATCTAGAATTGTCATTTAACTTGATTTCATAATTGTTCAATAGATTTGCATTTGATGAAAAGGAAAACTTTAAACATCAACTTTTTCTCCTACAAGAAAATAAGTTGATCTATGTTGACAGATTTTAGTTCTTGATTGATCTTTGAGGCCCATTTACTTCCTTTGAAATGTGCTTTTCAAAGATTGGGAAACACCGATAGAGACACAAAGAAAGATAGAGGCTAATTTTGGAAATTTCATCATCTAATAACAAATGTTTGATTAGAAATTAACGTAAAAAGGAAAAAAGATGAACAAACAAAAAGTTAAATAAATATTATATTTCCCCACCGTTGACTTATTGATTATGATAATAAGTGGATTAGTCCAAATCCTAGTAGGATTCAGATAACTTCTATTATCTTATTAACATATAATATAGAGCACTTCAAACATTATATATCATTTAACTTATATTAACTTACATCTTAAACATAATTTATATATATATTAGTACAAGTTAGAGGAGGGGACCATATAGCCTATAAAGAGGATGTTATTGCTCTCTAACAAATGAGAGACAAATATCAATTCTCGGGATCAAAATCCGTGGCCATCATATTAAACTGGATTTCTGCCAAACAACGAAACTATCAGGCCACTAACTCTTTCGATATAACGGACCATTTGAAATAACTCATCATTTATCATAACAAATTGTTTATAATAAATCGTTGCTCGAGACCTTCATTTTTTTTCTCTCTTAATTTTATTTAATATTTGATGTGATCTTAGCTACCATCTTCATTCATATCATGGTACTTAATGGGAGCCGCACTTAATTTTCAATGTTGGATTTGTGCCTAGAAGAAGACGATCAATTTGATATGCATTGTAGTGTGTTCCTTGTTGTCCATTAATAATTCAATGTGAATAATAATAAAGAAGTTGAAGCAAAAGAATAAGTCCCACATCGATAGAAATTGCAAATAACTTCTTCTTTATAAACCGCATTGGGAGGGATCTAAATTGCCGAGCTTAGTAACGTAAGCTTGTAACCCAAGTGGGGGCAATAAATTGGTTGGAGATTGGGCTGGGCCTTCTAAGACCAAGCCCTGCTTGGCCCAGTATTGGAAAGTGAATAACGTCCAATACTGTTGCCCCATTGTATTGGAAAGTGAATAACTTCCAATACTGTTGCCCCATTGTAATCTTGACCTGACAGCCATATTAATTTTTTTTTATCATGAGAGTCAGCAGCTCTTTATTCCCAATGTTCAAATTGAGCCTAGAAGATGATCAATTTGATATTTAAGCATGCCAAAAGTAGCATAGTTTTACTCCATCTTGTACGACCTAGTAATTATAAGGTTATAGGTTCGAATCTCCCTTCCCTCAATATTGTTGTATAAAAAAAAAAAAAGATATCTATGTCCCCTTATTAAATGTCTAAATAATTAGAATTAATTAAGGTAATATCTACTTTATTTTTTAGTTTAAGTTTATGTCTAATTCG
>JBBMEF010000022.1:5773807-5807350 GCA_037832685.1 Sicyos baderoa | reverse complement strand
CAAGCTAAGGCTTGTACCGCTATTCATAGAGTAATTGTTCTATCAGAATAGAATGTGATTGCCTGAAAGCGATTCCATGAGAGCCTAGCATAGACTTGTGATGAAACCGATTACCCCTTATCCTCTGCAAGATTGACTTTCGAAAAAAAAACTTTCATAGCTCACAAATTTTAACAAAAATCTAGATATGGTATCATTTTCACTCAAAACATCTTCAATTTCATACTAAATTTATGTTTTCTATACATGACAAACCACATGGAAATATTTTATTTAACAAATTTTCAAACGAAGATCATTCAAGAGTAAAATTTGCAACACAATTCAATTTTAAAGTGAAGATTTAGGGTATCAAAGTTCACTCCTCATGGTAAAAACTAATGCAATTTGCCTAAACTTAACCTAAATTAAACTTTTACATTTCCCCTAGAATTTTCAAATTTTCAACACTTACAAGATATGTATCTCAAACCATTTTCAATCCAACCCCATGCTAAAAATAAAATTGAAATTATATCAGGTCAGAGAAAGTATGTGCTCAAGGGGTGAATTCAACAACAGCAAAACAATGGAAGAATGAGAAGAAATGTGGAAGGCCACTTGGCCTAAGATTTGACAAAGAAAATGGGAATTTATACATTGCTGATGCATATTATGGGCTCCTTATGGTTGGCCCTCAAGGGGGAATTGCCACTTCCTTAGCCACACATGTTGGTGGATCTCCCATTCTCTTTGCCAATGATCTTGACATTCATAACAATGGCTCCATCTTCTTCACTGACACTAGCCAGAGATATGATAGAGTGTATGTATTTCATATCAATGAATCGACGCCTGGTTTGATAATCATTTATGTTTAGTTTAATAGTCATTTTATTACTTCTTTTTGATAACCAAACTTGCTATCTCTCAATTTCTAAATCAATATTTCAAAAACTAGTTTTTTTGTTTTGTTTGTTTTTTTTTTTTAAGTTTTTAAGAAATTGGTTTAATTTTTTGAACACGTGTAAAAAAAAGTCAATGATACTAAAAAAGAAAGAAGCCCAAGAGAGTTTAAACAGTAAAATAGTATTTACATACTTGATTTTCAAAAACTTAATAGTTTAGACAATGGACATTGCTTTTTATTGTGTTTGCTTAATTTTGAAAGCATAATGATTAGCAAACAATCCAATAATTATGTCTAAGTAATCAAATTGTTAGATTAGAAGTATATATGATTCTTGTTTTGATGTTTGTATAGGGATCATTTCTTCATTTTATTGGAAGGAGAATCTACTGGTAGGCTTCTTAGATATGATCCTCCAACTAAAACTACTCATGTTGTGTTGGATGGCTTGGCTTTCCCCAATGGTGTGCAATTGTCTAAAGATCACAACTTCCTTCTTTTTACTGAAACTACAAATTGCAGGTATTTTCTATCATTTTACTTAAGAAAATGGATCATTTTAGTTATAGTTTTTGCAAAATTCTAACAAAAATTATATATAAGGAAAGCCCTTTAATGCAAAGCTACAATACAATTGAGCAGACTTTTATGTTGAAACCATGATTGGGAAGTGAAATATAAGAAACAATAAGCATATATAGAAGTAAGAACTGATACTAACATGGAGTTTATGCCTTTATATATATACACAAGAAAATCCCTTTATTAGTGCAAAGATACAACTAACAATTGAGGTATTATAATTTTGTGTTGAGACCATGATTGGAAAGAATGCAAAATAATGGACCAAAATGGTCACTTTTTAAGGGGATGGAAACCAAAACGAACATTTTTTAAAATACAAAGACCTACAATAAACAAATTATAAAAATACAAAACCATAATATGATTTTTTTTTTTTTTTTTTTTGAGGTCAATTTTAGTTCATAATATTTGAGAATAGAAGATTTTAACTCATAAACCTCTTAATTATAAACATTACCCATTGAACTATATTAGTCTTTTGCTGACGGTTGCGTGTAGGCCCAGTCAACCGTGATATGACTGACAATTTTATTGTTGTCGGGTAGAACGTCGTCAAATCTCCATCGAGGTAACACATGTCAAGGGTTCTAACAAACAACAGATGAAATGTTCACCAATGGTTAAATAACGCGTCAGCATGTATATTAAATGTCAACGGTAGTAAAATTATCAGTGTAGATAGTCACAGTGACAGTAACAAATCATCGATCATCGAGAATCTGCTTCATTCTTGTATTGTTTTGTAGGCACCAAAATACGATTTAATCCTAACATGCAATGCATTCGTGTAAATTAGTAAAATCAAACCTGATATTAACATATATTATGATGAATTAGATTGATGAAGCTATGGCTAGAAGGGGAAAGAAATGGAGAAGTAGAGGTAGTGGCCAATCTTCCAGGGTTTCCAGACAATGTAAGAAGAAATGAAAGGAACCAATATTGGGTAGCCATAGATTGTTGCAGAACAAAGCCACAAGAGATTCTATCCCACAATCCATGGCTAAGAAGCATTTATTTTAGGCTGCCATTGAGGATGAACTTCTTGGCCAGGCTCATGGGGATGAAAATGTACACTGTGCTATCACTTTTCAGTGAAAATGGAGACATTTTGGAAGTTCTTGAGGACCAAAAGGGTGAAGTTATGGAGCTCATGAGTGAAGTTAGAGAAGTTCAAGGGAAGCTTTGGATTGGAACTGTGGCTCACAACCATATTGCTACCTTGACTTACCCTTTGCAAATCAACAATAAATAACAATGCAACTTCTACTACTATTTTATTATTATATATTATATAGCCACTTTAGTTTGTTGTATTTCTGATCTTTATAGTTTGGTGTGATACATTATGACTTGAAAGCAAGGCTTCAATGTTGCATTTTATGTGTTTTATGACATTGAAATATTGTTATACATTTCTTGACATTTTTTATTGTTAGAATTGCCCATATAAAAGTTATGTATATCTAATGCTGGTTTTATTTAGTTTTAATGTTTTTTTTTTTTTTTTTTTTTTAATTTGTGATTGGCAAGCCAGCTTCAATATATCCCCTGTAATTAATGTTGAGTTGATAAGTGTCTTCACAAAAAATCCTAGAAGACAAATAGGAAGAATGAGTTCAATCCGCTAATAAGAGCAGGATAATCAAGGGATTATAGATTCAAATCTTCATTTTGGAAATAAGTTCAATGAACAATCATATATCTACAAAATTTTAGGTGTTTTCTGTCAATCTTATAGTTTTTGTTTAAATGAGATATTTTCACATATCAACATAAGAAGAGAGAGATAAGATGAAACTTACCTACACTACCCTTGAAATCTCGTTGAATTATCATATTAAATGTAGTATAGCAGAAATTCCTCAACGTATAATACGGTAACGCGGCTTTACTCTAAACCCGTAAACTAAAGGAGGGCAGAAATATCAAGTCTTACCTTATGGCTTATAGTAATCAAACAAAAAGAGTAATCAAGCAATTATCGATCCCCCCAATCAATAAAAACAACTGCACTAACCTTAAGAAGCCCTCATAGAGTCACAACCGTCAACAGCCAAACGAAGAATAATAAGCTGAAACGTGGAAAAAAAGTGTCAAAAAATAAACAAGACCAAAACTTCAGTTATAATCATGGAGCAAATGAAAATTACCCTGAAAACAGCCTTGCTGTCATCCACCAAAGCCTTTAATCATTCAGCGAGAACTTAATCGTGTTCTTGCAGTTCAAACCGAAAAACTGACTGTCGATATAATTTACTTTACTATAGAAAAAACATAGTAGCAAGTGATGTTGAATGCTCCAAGAGCTAATTTATTAAAATAATGATGATCCAGCCATCGATACGGTAGAATTTTTTTTTTTTTTGAAACAAGGTAACCACGCCTGTCTCTAAGCCAGGCACCGGAGACATCGAAGGAGTATGTCACAGGTGAGTTTCAAACCTGAGACCTTGAAAGGAGCATACCTTCAAAGCCCAAGCCTTCAACCACTCTGCCACCCCTTGGGGACGATAGGGTAGAATTTTAACCTTCAGTTCGTATCTGGAGTGAGGAAAACAACTTATCTGGTATCGACAATTTTTTTTATAGCACGAGGATGGATGTGCAAGAAAGGAAGGAGAAGAGAGATTGGAAATGCTAGCCTCTCCTATGTAATGGATATTAGGAAAATACAACTTCTGCTCCACTTGAATTTTAAAAGGAGAACAAGTAATACTTACGGGTTTCCTTGGCATCCAAATGTTGTAGGGTCAGGAAGTATGTCCCGTGACATTAGTCGAGGTGCGCGAAAGCTGGCCCGAACAGTCACGGATATCAAAAAAAAAAAAAAAACAAGTACAATTTAGCTTCAAAAACCAGAAGGCTCCCATAAAAAAGATTTCTAGAGTACCCCTGATTTATCCATCCCAATGCTTTAAAATTGCCAAAAAGTTTTGATGCAAGATAAGCTTGGCCTCAATGCACCAATCAGGAACAGGAAGAACCATTTCACATGAGAAACCAACATGGAATAGTAAAAAAATGTAAAACCCCTAACAAATCCCAAATAAAAGAACATACAAAAAAAGCTTTAATTTAGAGCCCAAAACAGAAACCCCCTAAAACCAAAATGAGGCAAAAAAAACTTGTTAGCATTTATTCCCCACAACCTGTTCCACAAAATGCCCATGAACATTCAACTGTTTTTGTAGTAGTACTGAATATTCAACTGTAAACCTTACCCTTTGATGTTTTTTTTTTTAAAATTGGAAAAACGAAGCTTCACTCCACTATAACCTTTGATGTTACATATCAGACACCAACCAAAGATATGCTTCCTTTTCCGTAGCTTGTTTCTGGTTCATCCTTTTGAACATTTGGTTCTCGAATCCATTACTACGATCGACTCCATCCCAATGTCTTCCTGGTTTTACACCATATCGATTAGGCGGCCCAGCATCGAATCCTGTTATTAGCCAGCTGTGAGGTGGAATGTCCTGAGGAATAATGAACCCTGATTCCTTCATCTTCTCGCAGTCTCCTAAATCAGGAAGAACCATTTGGGATTGGCTTTTCTTGACCAAATGTGCCAAAGGATCACCCCATCTCAGTCTCTCTCTCATCATTGAGTCAAGCTCTGCATCATTCCTTGTCCGTGCAAACGGTCTATCCTTCTCGAGTTCCAATTCGATAAGCTCGGATTCTGCTTCTCGCTTTTGAGCTAAGCCATTGCCCCATTCCAACTTTATGATCTCCTTGGCCTTTTCTTCTATCTTATTCTTCTTCTTCTTCCATGATCGTGCTTCTAATATCAATTCCTCTTTCAAAACACGATCCCCTTTACTACTTGCTGAAGGATTAATCGTCTCTCGAAACCTAATCCATTCGGCCTCTTCACGAGCTCTTGGCACTTTCAGGGTTTTCCTAATTGGTGGAGAAACTATATCTGGTGGCGATTCTTTATGCGTATGAACACGATTTCGTATATAAAGCATATTAGATTGCGTAAGTTTTTCAACAGGTTCAGGCGAGGGAGAATGATACCGTTTCCTTCGCCGTCGTGGAGGTGATAGATCGATATCTTCTTCTGCACAACAATCCAAATGCTCTGGATTAGCGTTGCTTTCGTAGCGCGTAAGGTATTCCTTCAGGGACGTTGATTTCGCACACATCGTTCAATCTCTACAGCTACAAACTGCAACGACAACAACGGAGGATGGAATCAGTGCAAGAGAGGCGGCAACAATGGAAGCAACACGGCGTCGAGACAAAAATAACGGCTGCCGGAGCAGTGAACGGCAGATTGGCGACGGCGGCGCTGAGCTGTGATCAAACGGAGAAGGAAACGCCGCGACGAAGAAGCTCAACTTAAACATCCAATATTTAAAAGGATATTTAAAAGAAAATTGGTTGTGTATACCAATTTACGATCCTCCATTAAAGCACATTTTTATCAAAAAAATTCTTTTATACGGAACTCAATCAGATTGTCAAGTGATTGAGCTCAATCAATAACTAGCAATTAAACTCAATCACTAGATTAGTTTCAATTTTTTTTAATATATGTACAATTAAGGGTGGGGTTGGGTTGAATACATAAATCGGTTGGATTGAGTTCAAAATTATGGAATTTTCATGGGTTGGGTTGGGTCAAGGGCTGACCTAAAATCAACCCAACCAAACCCGACCAACCCGAATTTCATATTTATATTAAAAATATATACTTTTACCTATAACATAATTATTATTTAATTATTTATATTATAGGTTACATATTTATTTAATTTAATCATTATTGTTAGACTTTTATTTTTTTATATTTTTTAAACCTATTGATAAGGTTTTGAAGTTGGGTAAACTTGAATTTTCTATTGAGTACATTACTTGTCATTGTGAGCTTTTTTAATTTTAGGGTAATTACAAATTATGAACCCGATAACCCAACTCAACCCGAAAATAAAGGGTTGGGTTGGATTGGGTTGGGTTGAAAATCACTTCAACCTAACCGAACCCAACCCAACCCATGTTCATCCCTATGTGCAATTATTTACAGTTTTGTTCCATAAATTTAATTTTTTTAGCAAATTTTTGTTATACATGAAAAATCTCATATTTAAAAATAGTGAATTTAAAATAACATAATTTCCAAACTTTCCATCTTATTGTATATCGTATTAAAAAAAAAAAAAACAAATCATTTATTTTCTTGATAATTGATATTTATAATTCACTTCCTCTATTTTGTACTTAAAAAAAAAAAAAAATCCAAAATCAAATATAGATACTAAACCCTAAATACACGCCTTAACCAATAAACCTTAAACATGATTTTATATAAATATACACTGAATTATAAACAATCGTTAATAATGAAGTTTTTTGTTTTAATTTAATATATATAATTGTTAATATTAAAAATAATTAATTGAAATTAATAAAACATGATTTTTGTGTACAAAAACATGATTTAACATAATGGATAAAATAATCGAAAGAGACACAAAAATCAAGTATAAAAAAAAAAAAAGAGTGATTATGAAATATGAAAAAAGACAACCAAAACTACAATCAAACTTATATGAAATACTTTAAAAAAATGTTATAATTAAAATTGTCGAGATAAAAATTGTCTATATCAATTTTTCTTTTAATTATATTCTATTTTTATGTAAATTAGGTTTTCATTTTCAACTATTTATTCTAAAACTAGGTAGTATAAGATGTCGCTTAACCTCAACCAAAGTTAGTAACTAATCTAATACAATTAACATCTTATGTCATTAGTTTTTTTTTTAGAAAGGTCATCAGTTTTTTTGTTTAGTCAAATTACAAATGTTTGTTTTCAAAAAAGATTAAATAAAAAATAAAATAAAAGTTGAATATTATTAAAAATGTTACGATAAAATATTTGATTTTAAAATATATGATTAAATAAAAACTTTAACCCAAAAAAATAGAAAGAAAATAAAAACAGTTTTCCGTATATTAGTTTTTTGCTTCTTCGTTTCCATCATCTATTTCCGTGTTACAGGTCGAAAGTGCCATTGAACCCCGTTCCCCATTCCCGCCGGAATTTATCTCCGCGCTCTGTTCTCCGGCGAGTCACGGCGGTCATCGGAAAATCAATGCTCCTTCTCTCAGCCAAACTCTCATCCTATTGATTTCTCACCATGGACACCATCGTCTCCTCCGCCGTCGAAGAAATCTGCTCACAGGGCCTGAAGGGGCTCACTCTCCGCAATCTCTGGTCCAGGCTTGAGCCCTCTCTCTCCGATTCCGGCCTCGACCTCTCCAATGGCGTCAAGGCCGCTCTCTGGACTCGACTCCTTCGCGTTCCATCCCTGCAGTTCGAAGCTGCCAAGGTGACTTATGACGCTAAGGAGCCATCTATTCAGTCGTTTGAAGACGCTGAAAGGTTGAATGTTAGGGTTGTGGCTAAAGAGCAGCTTAGGGATAACTTTGTAGGGCTCTACAACGTCCGATCAGCCGGTTCCAATATGTCCGCCCATCAGAGAGGCGTTCTCGAGCGGCTCGCAATTGCTAGGTGCGCTACGTTTAGTTTTCGATTCACGTTCATGTATAATATATGATTTTGTATCTTGGTGAAATTGAGTTTTTGTTTTTCTTTTTTTTTTTGATAGAAGAGTTTTTGTTTTTCTTGCGATGTGATGCGTTGTTTATGTTTATTGGGGTTTATTTATGGCTAGCTATGGTTAAATGTTCGTCGTCATCCACATATGGTACAATGCGTATTTTTTGTAATCACCCATTCAGAATTTTAGCATCAATCTCCTAATTTTCAAGAGCTGAGTTGTGCAATTTTGGTTAGATGTTTATTGGAGTGATCTATATGTCAGTTGTTTTCCCTAATGGAGATGAAAATGAGTTTCATTGTTGGCTGTGGTGGGTGTTCAAAAGGAGAGCGATCGGGGTTGCCATTGAGGGGTAGTCCAAGATATGAACTAGGCCGTAGAGTCATTTTTACAACCGTAAACAAAGCCCAAAAAGTCCACGAAAAAGTCGCAGTTTAAACCCAATAGATGGTGCCAAGTGGAGACAAATTTGAATATATGCCAAAAAAGAGGCTCCAAGTTGAAAACTTTCATAGCACGCGATTCATCCTGATCGAATTTATCGGTCTACACTGACGCTAAGGAGCAGCTGTATCAATTGAAATCTTCTTTCTTTTTTTGTGTTCACTACAATTGGGGAAGGAGGATTCGAACCCATGACCTCTTAATCATAGGAATTTAACTGATGACACTGAGTTAGTGCTTTTGTTGGCAATTGAAACCTTCATTTCTATTGGCTACATTTCCAATCCGAGGGATGCTCCTTGGAAGATCTTAGCGAGTTGTAGTTTCTTGTGAGTTTTTATATTTCTCTTTGGGTGAATTTCATTTACTTGACTGGAGCCCTTTTCTTTTGTGGGTTTTTTTTTGGATGCCTATGGATTTTTTCAATTGAAGTTCGGTTCTTTATCAATTAGGCTTAGGCCCGCCCACTCAACTATAAAACATTTTGGTTAGTTGTAACCTATCATTTCAAACCAATACTAATGTGATTAATACTCTAATCAGGCTGACTTTTAATAAGTAATGCATGTTGTTTAGTGCTCTAATTACAAAGAAAAATTAATATCTAGTAAATAACTTGCAGAAAAAATGGAGTGACGCAAAATCAACTTGCTAAAGAATTTGGGATGGAAGGAAGAAACTTCTTTTATGTAGTGAAGAGCCTTGAGTGTCAAGGGTTAATTGCGAGGCAATCTGCAGTTGTCCGAACTAAAGAATCTTCAAATACCGGGGAGTTGAAAAATAGTCCAATTGTGAGTACCAATTTGATGTGCTTGCATCGGTATGCAAAGAATTTGGGCTGTCAACAGAAATTTTGGATTACTGTGGAAGAAAATAATGCTGAGCAGCTTGTAGATCCAGTGAAAAGTGCTGATGTTGAAGATGGTTTGCCTTTAAATCGCATCAAGGAAGACGTGCTTGTGAAGGACTATTTACCAAAATTGAAAGCTATCTGTGATAAACTCGAAGCAGCCAAAGGAAAGGTGAGTTTTCTTAATGTTTTGCTGATATATTAATGACTTCGGTACTGCAAACACAATTGGTGATATATATCCCTGTTACACTAAGTCATATCTGATAATCCTAATTGCACTATTATTTTTGGTGAAGGTTCTTGTCGTTTCTGATATTAAGAAAGATCTTGGTTATACTGGATCTTCAGGGCATAGAGCTTGGAGAGAGGTTGAATTTATTTTCATTTTTCAGCCTTGATGCTTTGATCTACTATTTTTTTTTTTCTCTCAAGGTTCCAACTTCTAAAAATTTTATATGTTCAAATATGCTGCCAGGTCTGTAACCGATTGCAAAGGGCTCGCATTATTGAGGTGTTTGAGGCTAAAGTGAACAATAAGGTAATTTTTGTAGTTTTCAAGCATGTATTTCTTCCTCTTTTTTTTTTGAGTAGCAAGCATGTTGTTTTATTATTACATCATGTTTCGTTATTTCTTACTCGCATGTGTATTTTCCTTTGTTGACATCAGACCTTTATGTTCATTTAATTTTAATTCAACTCTTCCCCCTTTTCGCAGTTTGATAGTTGTCTACGTCTGCTAAAGAACTTTTCTCCAAAGTGTTTTGAAACAAGTACTCCTGGGGAAGATGATAGTTCTGGTTATAAACATCATATGAAATTTGGGAGGAAATGTCAAGTATCCGAGCAACTCACTGAGCTTGCTATAGAGCATCAAATCTATGATATGATCGATGCTGCTGGATTCAAGGGCATAACAGTGATGGAGGTTTGTTATTTACTTCTTGAATATTAAAGGACTGCACTTTTTATTTAGATTCAATGCCTTTCTATCCTTCTACAAGACCAAGCTAGTGGTCATGTAGGCATAGCCTAGTTCTAACTAACCCACTACTAAGTAAGTTAAGTAACTAATGGGGTCTATCATTAACCAACTTTATTTAACTAGGTAACTAACTAATCTAACTAATTGATACCAAAAAAGGGTCTATCACTTCCCTTGGACTTGAACACCCTGGTATTTTTCGATTTAGTCCTTAGGAAATATTTAACTTCGTATCCTTTCAGCCATTTATCCCATTGTTTTTTGTGGTGTGCAGGTTTGTAAGAGGCTTGGAATTGATCACAAAAAGAACTATGGCCGGCTTGTCCATATGTTTACTAGATTTGGAATGCATCTTCAATCTGAAACCCACAACAAATGCAATATTTATCGAGTTTGGACACGTGGGAATTTCAAGCCGGAATATAATGATAAAAAATTTAATAAATCAAAATATGCAAATAATGAAATTGAAAATTGTGATAATCTTATTTTCAATGTCACTGATTCTAAGAGGTTAGCTCAAACAACTTCTCATTATGGCTGTACAACGTCTGAAGATACAATTTGGAAGGTCGACAATGCTAGTCGCAGAACAACTGAGGATGGAAAAATGAATACAGAAGTTAGTGATAAGTTGCATTCTGATGATGAGGCTGACCTCAGAGTTATGCATTTGCCACAAGAGTCAGTTCTCCAGCCAACAAGCTCCATTCCTGATGTAGAACTCAGTTCAGTGAATGCAGTCAATGAAACAAACTCTAGATCTACAATATCTCCATCTGCTATGCTAAGGTCATCAATTTCTGTATCTCATCAGAAGTATCCATGTTTACCTCTTACTGTGGGTAGTGCTCGGAGGGAGCAAAGAATACTTGAACGGCTACAGGTTTTCTCAACGATTCACTTGTTTTGCATTGATAACTGTTCTAACACTGTTAATATAGAAATTTATAAATTTTACAATCTTATATCTTCTCCAAATTCAATTGTCTCAGACAATTTTCCACATATTTACTAAATAGACTTTGTTTATGTTCCTTGTCTAAAATACTTTTCCCATGTTTTTTTTTGCCTGTAGGACGAGAAGTTTATTTTGAGAGGTGAGCTTTTTAGGTGGATTATTCATCATGAGACAGACAAAAACACAGCAACAGATAGAAGAACTATTTTTCGAAGTATAAACAAATTGCAAAGTGAAGGACACTGTAAATGCATAGACATCAACGTCCCTGTTCTTACAAATTGTGGCCGTACTCGTATCACCCAGGTGATTCTGCATCCTTCTATCGAGACATTATCTCCTCAACTACTAGGTGAAATTCATGATAAACTAAGGTTATTTGAAGTCCACAGTCGTGGTCATTTTGTGAAAAAGGCGAAGAGGAAAACAGTGCTTCCTGTAATAGAAAGTATCCAAAGGACACATCAGAATATGGATTCTGACGTTGCTGCAGTACGGTCAGAAGCCATGCGTGCAAATGGATTTGTACAGGCAAAAATGATCCGTGCAAAGCTGCTGCATAACTTTTTTTGGGATTACCTGAACTGTTCAGATGGTTCTGGTGGTACTTCCTCATCTGAAATATTTGTTCATGATTTAAAAAACCCCCACACTAGCTACCAACCATTTTTATTGGAAGATGCAATCAAGTCGATCCCGATTGAGCTTTTTCTACAAGTTGTTGGGTCTATTAAAAAACTTGATGATATGATGGAAAAATGTAAGAGGGGCTCGTCACTTGCTGACCTTGCACGTGAGGAGTACATGCATCTAATGGATGCTAATGCTACTGGGAGGCTTTCGGTGCTTATTGATATTTTACGGCGCTTGAAGGTAAATTTCATGTTGTCTTCCTAATATAGAAGTTCAAAAGGTTATCATGAATTCTTGCTTGTATTAAAATTTAAGTTTATTGTAATTAATCGTGACAAAAATTACGAGGTGCACGTAAGCATGGGCACACAAATATAATAAATAGGAAATATTAATTTTCAAATGTCAATAACCCTTGTTTATAGGCATCGTAAGATTCATTGTTTGGACCTTCAGTCTGTTTTTTCTTAAGATAGTACTAATAGCCAATAGGGTGGAGCTTCCAAGCAACTGGATTACAAAAATGCCTTCCATTTTTCATAAGTTATGTTAAGCTATACTCTGTTAAGGTAAAGAAAGAACATTTTGTTAAGATCTAACACTAATTAAACTAAAATACGATAAAATAGATAAATCTCTCGAGAGGATCTCTCAAAGAGCCAGAGTACAAAAGACGACTATTCAATTGGATGCCTAACAATGACCTAATCCATCCTATTTATAGGAAACCCTAGACTTAACATAATTACTGAAAAGACATAAAAGCTCATTGTAATTAAATAACAATTAAATAACAATTAATAAACTAATAATAATAATAAACTATTCCTAAAAACCTTTGGGCTGGATAGTATCAATACTTCCCCCCCAAAAGTCACCTTGTCCTCAAGGTGTTACATCTCTGATGTCCTCTTCCTCAGTGCCTTCAACCGAATCATCGTCTGCATCTGGAACGACCCACACCCCCAAGGCCTGTAGTTCCTTTGTCTGACAATGATGTCCTGGTACAAACTTTGCATCGCAGCGGAAACATAACCCCTTATCCTTCCGTGCCCGGAACTCAGCTTCAGTGAGTCTCTTAAACGGTGCCCGGAACACTTGAACCCCATCTCTCTGGTCCAACCTGACTGGTCCAAACCGCCCACCCTGACTCAACCTTATCACACCCGGACCCGAAACCCCACCTGGCCATGCCCCCGGTCCCACGCCCCACTCGCGTCTGCCCAACCCTCGCTCGCCGCCTTGCCCACGCTCGACACCCCCGCCCCGAGCGTGCACGCCCTCGACCCACCCCAACAGCCTTATGCGCGCGCCCCTCGGACCCGCGCTGTCACGCTTCCCCGCAACCCCTAGCCCAACGACGCCCCCTCTCGCGCCCCAACCCCGCACGGGCGCGCCATCGACCAACCCCGGCCCACCCAAACCGCCTCGCGTGCGTGTCCCCTCGGTGCCCCTCGGACCCGAGGTGTCGCGCTCCTCCGCGTGCGCACCCTCACCCAACCCCGGCCCACAGCCCCGCACGTCCGTCCCCAACCCAGGCCCCAACCCTACACGCCCGCCACCGCTCGCAAGCACCCCCCAGTCGTGACCTCCCTCGCCCGACCCCGACTTGCGCCAGCCCTCACGTTCCCCGTCACTCGCACCCACGCCCGCAGCCCCACCTGTGCCGGCCATAGCCGCCGCCGCTGATCGCCGCTCCTCGTTTGACACCTCGACCATAATTCCTTTTTCTTTGTCCGCTCGATGCTAATCTCTCGACATTTGCATATCCTGATTCAAAATCTCGAAATGTGATTCAAAATTCGATTCCGACAATTCCATCTTTTTTTCTAAGCATTCCTCCCTCAAACCCATGTCCGATACGTCAATCGTGGCACCTTTCCCTTTGTCCGATCGAATTGTTTCCATCAACAATTGTATGGTCCGGTGAAACATCTCGAATTGCAGATCTTGTTGCTCGAAGCTCGCTTTAATTTTATCGAATTTGTTTCTCAAACTTTCCTCCATTGCATCCACCTTTGCATTAGTATCCGTTAACTTGGCCGACAAGACGGTCAACTTTTCCTCGCAATCTTGAACCCTAGTTTCCATTCTAGTCGAAGCCATTCCTGGATCGGTGAATGCTCTGATACCAAAATGTTAAGATCTAACACTAATTAAACTAAAATACGATAAAATAGATTAATCTCTCGAGATGATCTCTCGAGATGATCTCTCAAAGAGTCAGAGTACAAAAGACGACTATTCAATTGGATGCCTAACAATGACCTAATTCATCCTATTTATAGGAAACCCTAGACTTAACCTAATTGCTGAAAAGACATAAAAGCCTATTGTAATTAAATAACAATTAATAAACTAATAATAATAATAAACTATCCCTAAAAACCCTTGGGCTGGATCGTATCACATTTACACCAATCAACAGCCATGTCGCATATGCTAAACGAATAGATAAGGATAAAATATGAGTTCGTTTTAAAGACGACGACTAGGATTTCGATGATGATTTCTAAAATTTTCGCTCTGATACCGCCTTAGTTTTGAGAGCATATCATATCTTGCTTAACTAATATGTGCATTTTAGGTCTTCTTATATAGGAGAAAACCCTCTTACATATATGAGATCGTTACAAAAATGGAAAATAAACAAATACAATAAAATAGAAATATTCTACCAAATATTTTATTTTACAATTAATACACGCATTCATTAAATGTCAGAATTCCAACATATAGGTTCTATTACTCTGGTTGGTTTGTTCACGAGACTTGTGATGCTCAATAGCCAGTGTTTTAAAAGGCGCAAGCTTTTTTTTTTAGGCATACCATGTATCAATCAAAGATTAAAAATATTTATATACTGCAAAATATATTTATTAATCGCTTCAATATAGAATGTTTCAATATTCATCTATATATCTTCAAAACAAGATGAAGCTTCGCAATATTAGTAAAATTGTATTTCTCCCTAAATATTAGTAAAATTGTATCTATTCCTGATAATAAATAAGTCCTAAAGCTCAAACCCATCTTCATTGAATGGGAAATCCTCTTTATCCCCTCCATCATTGGACTTGTATCCCTCTATATCTTCTTCTTCACTATAAATCTCAATGGTTAACCCACGTCGTATTAGAGGTTAAGTTTTGAATAATTAAAATAACAAAATAACGAGGTTAAGTTTATTCTGTATTTCAGTTAGTTAGATTTGTAGCTGCAAGTCCTGGCAATGTAAATGATTGCAGCCATGCCACTTTAAAACATGCATTGGAGCTTAAACCTTACATCGAGGAACCACTTTCAACGGATGCTACTAGTAGAACTTTAATGACTAGGTGTCAAGATCTTCGCCCAAGAATTAGACATGACTTTACACTGTCAAGTAGGCAAGCTGTAAATGAGTATTGGCAAACTTTAGAGTATTGTTATGCCACTTCCGATCCCAGATCTGCTGTGCTTGCATTTCCTGGGTCTGCTGTTCGTGAGGTATTTATTTGAACTTCTAGCAACATGCTACCGGTAGTTATTTACAGTTTGCCAATTAGTAGTTTTAGGTTCTGACGTGTTGCCTTTTTTTCATTGTTTTCTTTTGGTTTTTTCTCATCAGGTTTTTCTTTTTCGTTCTTGGGCTTCAGTTCGGGTTATGACAGCCCAACAACGTGCTGCACTTCGGGAGCTTGTGGCAAGGAGGGACCTAAATACCAAGCTTTCATATAAAGAGTGTGAGAAAATAGCAAATGACCTTAATCTGACATTAGAACAGGTAATATTAAGATTCTTATACTCTACACAATGTACATATGGTGTATATTACACTTGGTTATCATTGTCCTTGGTGTAGTCAGAGAAGAATATTTCTTCCAGTCTTTTTTTTTTTTTGGCTATTGTGATATTTGTTTTTTTTTTCAATGTGTTATTTTCTTTTCACTCCCTAGAAGAGTGCATTTTTCTATCCTTTTTCATGGATCATGGGGTTCACAACATTTGGAGTGATGGATCATGAAAAGTTGTTGTTTTTATTTGTTTTGTTTTTTTGTTCTGTTTTAAAAATTTAATTATAAAAAAACTATTGTTTACTCGGCCTAGTAGTGTTTCCTAGCTGGGCATTGCCTTGAGCCTTCTTTTTTTTCCGTTTCTTAAAAGAACTAACCTTTGTTTTACTTGCTTTATTAGTTTATTACATCATAATGTCCAAGTATGTGGTGTCAATGTGCAATTCTCTCTGGAGAAAAAAAATAATGCAATGTGCATTTCTCCCAAAATTTTACTTGCAGGTTCTACGGGTGTATTATGATAGGCGGAAAGAGCGTCTCAATAGCTTTGATGAAGGGACAAGCAAGAAGTCTAGACAGAAAATTAAAAGGAAATCATCTCGGAGGAAAAAATCATCAAAAGAGAGGCCAGGGAAGCGTGCAAGACATGATGTGGTCGACAAGCAGTTGGACGAAACAAGGGTTACCACATTTCCTGAAACTTCTGTTTTATCCATTGATAAAGATAAAGAATTGGCTGCAAATTCAGGAGAGCATGGCATTCCATTGCAAGAAATATTTGAGGATGGCGATCATCTAGAAACTGTTGAGGAATATGGGTCTAAAGAGGAAGGCGAGGGATCAATGGTGCAGCCAACTTGTCAAAGAAGGTTTATATGGACCGATGAAACAGATAGGTAATAAGTTGACAGTGACTACCAAGATATCAACGTGAACAATAAATTATAAGCTGTGATAGAGCTAGTGCTGGATTAAATGATTTCTGAGAAAAAATATGTATGGTCTGAAAACATGTTTTTTTTTTTTAATATCTGAAAACATGTTCAATTGCTGCAAGCTGTGAATTCATGTTTTGTTAAGATAGCTAGTGAGGATAGCAGGATTAACCATGTGAAAGGTTACCTTAAAAGTATATGATGGGCTGTTTTGGATTCTCTTCTGTACATGCATGCTTTGTTGGTTGTATGATGACTTTCACAGTTTCACTTGAAGATGCCCTTGAATTCTTAATGAGAATGTGAAAAATGTTAAATTACTTTATTCTATGATTGTTTTTTCTTACATGGATTTTTCTTTTGTTGGGGCTTTTGTTATCCTTTCAGGCAATTGATCATGCAATATGTCCGATATCGTGCAGCTCGAGGTGCAAAATTTTCTCGAACAAATTGGTGTTCTATTTCTTACTTGCCAGCACCTCCAGGTACTTGTAGAAAAAGAATGGCATGGCTGAATGGTAGCCTAAGATTTAGAAAACTTGTAATGCGGCTTTGTAATATTCTTGGCAAGCGTTACGTGAAGTTCCTGGAAAAATCAAAGAATTCATGGGTTGATCAAGATGACCCCAAATTGATCTTAACTAGTTCTGAAGGGAAAGATCCTAACAGGAATAGTGGTGACAGTAAACATTACAGTGAGATGGATCCGGAGGAAGAACAATGGGATGATTTTGAGGATAAAGATGTAAAGATGGCCCTTGATGAGGTTCTTCATTACAAGAAGATGACAATACTGGAGAACTCCAAAAGAGTTGGGTCTGTCTATGGTGATTTTCTGGATACAAATGCGAGGGCTGAAATGCATGTACGTCAACTGTCAAATGTCTTTTTCATTTTCCCTTTTCAGAATGATACTTGACATAATTGTTTGTTTTGCCCTTGGATTTCCAGGGATCCGAATTTACATCTGCCACTCCTCCGAGTACAGACATGGGAGGAGAGCAATGTAAATTTTCTAGGGGAAGATCGAAGGGAAGAAGCCTTCATCGGAGGTTAAAGAAGATTCTGAATGGCAGACATGTCAGCAAAGAAGTATTTGAATCATTGGCTGTTTCCAATGCTGTGGAGCTTTTTAAGCTTGTTTTCTTAAACACCTCAACATCTCTTGAAGTACCTACTCTCCTTGCTGAAAATTTAAGGCGTTACTCAGAACATGATCTTTTTTCAGCTTTTAGCCACCTTAGAGAAAAGAAAATTATGGTAAGTCTTTTGCTCAAAGTAATTGGTTTTTTTTTTTTTTTTTTTTTTTTATTTTTTTTTTTTATTATTCAATCAAACGTCTTATACAAAGAAAATCATGGTAAGTCTTGGATCAAGTTAAAACATTTACCAGTATGTTTTTGGGAAGAATTGTTTGGATGCATACAAAATCAGTTGAAGGGAAGTACTACCTATCATCCACATACGAATGACCAAACAGAGGTAGTTAATTGATGAGTTGAATCTTATCTTCGTTGCTTCACGATGATGACTCCAAAACAATGGTCAAGTGCTTGTCGTAGGCTGAGCTCAACTATAATAATCTTACCACTCTGCCACTCAGGCTGCTTCTTTTGAAATCGTGTATGGTTGCACCCCACCCCCATGTTGAGCTATGATAATGACTACAATGCCTTGCTCAGATCGATCTCAATTATATGAGAGACATCAAATGAGCTCTTATGAAGGCCCGAAAACGGAGACGACTACGTGTATGTAATCAATCGTCATTAGTAAGGCTCACTCGAAGCTTGTCCCATGCTACACTGGCCCATTTCGTGTCCTTGCTAAAGTCGATCAAGTGGCATATCGATTTGAATTGCCTCAAGGGGTGACCAACCATCCTGTCTTTCACATCTTAGTGCCAGTGAGCTCTAACTCCATACATCATCCTATGTCTCCATCAATTAGATTCTGACTTGACTTCCTGACGACAACCCAAGGAGGTGCTGGGAGTGCGCTGTTCACTTGAGAACAATGAGGAAATAGATATACTGATCTGCAGGAAGAACAATTGCACAGTTGACACTAAATTCATTCCTCAATAATTAACTGAAGACATTTGTTCCAGATAACTAATTATTTGTTGTTTGTTCTTCCTAACTTGTACGTTGCAATCCATACTATATTGGCATGACACCCTTATTAGATGGCTTTTGTACTCCACTTACCATGATGTTTGTGCAAGTGCAAGTATATATCGTGTTCACAATTAATTTGTTTTCTCATGTTTGCCAGATTGGAGGCAACAATAATGAACCTTTTGTGCTCTCACAAATTTTTCTGCATAGCATTTCAAAGTCCCCATTTCCAGCCAATACCGGAGAGATAGCTTCCAAATTTTCCAAGTTTCTGAATGAAAGTGACAGAGACCTTGTGGAGGATGGGATTACTCTTCCTTCTGATTTACAATGTGGAGACGTTTTTCATTTGTTTGCTTTAGTTTCTTCGGGAGAGTTGTGCATTTCTTCTTGCTTGCCTAACGATGGTGTTGGAGAACCGGAAGACCTGAGAAGTTCAAAAAGAAAAGTTGATAGCTGTGAACCTTTGGTTGACACTCCGGTTAAGAAGCTGAAATTTGCACCAGCAGCCGAGGGTGAAATTATTTCTCGTCGAGAAAAAGGTTTTCCTGGGATTATGGTTTCTGTTTCTCGTACTTCAATTTTGAGAACAGATGCTATGGAGCTGTCCGACAGTTGGAATTGTACTGATGACCAATATTTTGGTGGGAGTGATAGATTTAGCGTTGCACCCACTCACAGAAACATTTCCTTTGACCACATGGAATCACTATATGATACAGATGGAGTTGTATCTCTACCAGGGAATCATTGTGAGTCAACTTGGGAAGCTATGGCAGCTTTTGCAGATCATTTGATGTCAGTAGGTCATGATCAAGAACAAGTGAGTGTCATCTCTCCAGAGGCCTTTAGGTTGGTTTATTCTGCAATTCAGTTGGCTGGTGACCAGGGTTTAAGCATAGAGGAAATTTCCCAGGTGGCTAATTTACAAGGTATAGATTCCATAATTTTTGCATCTTTTTAGCTAATTTCTAAACTTAAGATTTCAGAACGTGAGAATGAGTTCATTTAGGATCAGTGTTGTATGTATTTCTAAAAATCCATATCATTTGACTGAATTAGGAGAAAAGCTGCCGCAACTTATCATTGACGTTCTTCAAACATTCCAGCGAGTGCTGAAGGTTAGTATGACTTCCATAAGTAATTTGACAGCTAATAGTATTTTTTTTTAAAAGAAAATCTATAATCATATTTATATTCCACGTTCGTTAATGTTCCATTCCTTCTGTATTCAACACTCGAGAAGCATTTTCTTTTAAGAATTGATTTCAAGTTGGATAAAAGAAAGCATGAAAAGAGAAACACCGTCACTGATGGCTCACTATGAAGTATTATGTGTAGTGTATTATTGTACAACCACTAACCAAATCAATTTCCTTGAGCTTAAAAAATTTGGGCTTGCTTGTGTATTTTGTGGTGGGAAGTCAAAAGTTAGGTTTGAAGTTTAACAATTCTGGTTTTGCATTTTGTACAGGTGAACTCTTTTGACAATATTCGAATTGTTGATGTTTTGTATTGTTCCAAGTACTTTTTGGCATCGACACCTGGTTCCAATCGAAATCGTGTTACTCCATCAGTGGATGTGCTTGGAAGAAGTGATGAACAGTTGGTTTCCCATCCAGAAAATTGTGACATTGGAGGGAAAAATCTAGAAAGTCAGATTTCTGATGGTGCGAAGTCCGAGAATGAAAAGAAAATGACTGTTGGTGAGGTGCACAAAGTAACGGTTCTCAATCTTCCTCCAGAAGTTGATGACAGCACAAAGGAAAGTAAAATTATCAGTATGAATCAACGCAATCCCATGGAGAAGCCCATTTTAAACACAGTAGAGAATGAGGGTGGATTATCTTCCCCCTCTTCCGGTTGTTCGAGTTTTCCAATACTCCCATGGTTAAATGGAGATGGGACGACTAACAAAATGGTCTACAAGGGACTTAGAAGGCGGATCTTAGGAATTGTAATGCAAAATCCAGGAATACTGGAGGTATGATTTTCTGATATCTTTCAGCGGCTGTTTGTTGGTTTTTGTTTTGGGTCATTGCATCTGTAGTCCAGTAATCTCGTCTCTTGGATCTCGTAGTACGATTGGACTCCAAAATAGTTTCCTACATCTATTGGTTACTCTGTTACTAAGGATATTTGCAACACATTACTCTGTTGGTTTCTGTTTTTTGAGTAGTATAAAAGTAATGAAGGATGAATGTCCTATTGGAGCACTTCCTTTTTTGCAGTTTATGACATGATTGGAGTTTTAATCACGCATTGCATTCTTAGCTCTGATTTCCCGGTTTCAAAAAAATAAATAAATAAAAGAAAAGAAGCATGCATGCTTTAGAGAATAATGTTCTGTTAGGTACTTATTAGGCTGTTAATCTCGCATTGCATTATTTTGAAAATAATGTGTGTTTCTTGTTATTATTATGTGTTTTAGTTGAGTGACTATATTTTTCTTAATTGGTTATTATCAATATGTCGTAATGTTTTCTTTCTTTTTTTTTAATGTATTTTTTGTTAGGTTGACGTTATACAACGGATGAAAGTCTTGAACCCCCAGGTACTTCAAAATTTCAAATATTTATCCACAAAATTTTATCTTTTCTGTGCTAGGTTAAAGTTCCAATAATAAGTTTCCACAACTCTTCAAATGTTATAGCTCTTGCCTCTTTCTGCAAGTTTACACAATCAGCACTTAATATCTACTTGACTTGAGCTAGTTATGATATATGTTGAATTATATTAAACCATCAATCAACCAAAAACTTAATCTGATTGATTGAGGTTATTTTAATTATATCAACCAATCCTCTCCCTTACTTGTGGGCTTAGAAATTTAAGAAATGCCCTACAAGTGGAATTTAAATTTAATTGAGGAGAAAACGATACGGCAAAGATTCAAACTTAAGACTCCTATTCTAATACCATGTTGAATTATGTTAAATCGTCAATCAACCCAAAAGCTTAAGCTGATGAGTTGACGTAAATTTAGTTATATCAACCAAGAGGATATATGAATTTGAAGTTGGAAATTTTATTTTACTGATTCTGTGATAAAGAGATTAGAGATCTAGTTAGAGATGCTCCAAATGGGAGAAATCCAAATTCAACATTCTGAACTTATGATTGTGATAAAAACACATGAGGATTCTCTTAATAAATGTGCCTGCACAAGATAATCATTTTTCCAATATACTAATGTGTGAATTATTTATTGGCACCATTTCTTCTCTCAGAGTTGTAAGAGGCTGTTAGAGTTGATGGTATTGGATAAGCACCTCATAGTGAAGAAGATGTATCAAAAAACATTCAGTGGGCTCCCTGGTATTCTAGGGACTCTCCTCAACAGGAGCTACAAAGAACCCAAATTTGTTTGCCCTGATCACTACTTTGCAAATCCCATGAGTACATCACTGCTGTAGGTAGCCTCCCATGTTCTACATGCCCCCAATGCTCATTGTCCAGGTACCTTATAAAATCTTTGGCTCATCTTTTGAATTAAATGCAAATTTCTTTTCAAAATATCACCATAAATGCAACTGAAAGTCTGAAACTATGCGCTTGGATTCCTGGTTGGCATAATTGTTTTTTTTATTATTTATTTTTATTTTATAAATTTTGAGTGTTTGGGCCAGATTGTGTGCACCTTGATTATTCTTACGGAACATAACGTCTAACCCTACAATATATAGATGTCAAGGAAACTTTACTAGGTAGGTGACCACCATGGAATGAATTCATTAACTCTCAGTTCTCCAAAGAGCGAACCCATGTTGGTTTGACATAATTTTTTTGGGCAGACGTGATGTAGTGAACTTGGGATTCTATTAAATTCATGGTGACCACCTACTTATGAATTAATTTCTTACAGATTAAGAGTCAGGTGGTATGTCCCGTGACAATAGTTAAGGTGCATACAAACTGACCCGAAAAATATAAACTTATGATTTTATTATGTATGATCGGCAATTTACAACAATTCGACAAATTGAACCCATGACATGATTCATCTTACCCTGCACTCTCTCATAAGTTGTCAACGAAAACTTTGCAGAAAATGTAGATGTCGCAGACTACCACTCAGATGCTGGAAAAGGCAAGCAGATATCAGAAAGAGTTTTTTTTTTGTTCATCCATTTTCTAATTATAGCCTCACTGTTTTATTGTCTCAATAGAGATATTTTTTTTTTTGTAATTATTCGGTAGGGCCTTTTGTAACTATTTTATATATCAATGAAAAAGTTTTCATTTCTTGGCATTTGGCGATCTGCTTTACTTGTTTTCCGAGTCGTGTTTTTTTCTTTTTTGATATATGTGACTCTATCCGGGTCAGTTTTTGGGCACCTCGACTAATGTCACGGGACATACTGCCTGACCCTACAACATTTATATGTCAAAGAAATTCGTAGGAAATTAATTCTTAGGTAGGTGGATTGAATCCATCATCTTATGCATTCCAAGGTCCTCTTAAACCAATTGAGCTACAACCCTAAACCCTAAACATGTTGGAATTGATCTCTGCCCTTGTTTTATTTTTCTTTCATCATTGTTAGTCATTAGGGTTTGTATGAGTCTAGTCTACCCCCAACCACTCTAAAGAACATGTACTCTCCTTTACTTCTCTCTTGTGGAACCATGAGCTGGAATACTGATAGAGATATGTTGGAAATATCAATAGTGGTATCTTAGGCTCCGTTTGATAATCATTTGATTTTTTTTTTTTTTTTTTGAAATTTAAGTCTATTCTCACTCAAAATTTCTACTTTGTGTTCCACCTTCCTACAATATGTCCATCTTTCTTTAAGAAAATAGGTGAATATTAACCCACTTTTAAAAACAAAAATAAATTTTTGGAAGCTACTTTTTTGTTTTTAAATTTTAGTTTGATTTCTACAAATATGAGTGAGAGGTAGACATACAAGTAAGAGAAAATATATGATAAATTAGGTTTTATAGGCTTAAATTTAAAAAACAAAAAACCCAAAGGATTATCAAACGGAGTCTTAGTAATTTATTTGACAAGTTTGTTAGGTCTAAGTGGTTAAGAAAAAAGTGAGATGTGGACTTGGCAAGGTAGAATTTGGAGATTATGTCTATAAAGTTCAAAATGGGGGAAAGAATGTGTCCATCATGTGATAGATGGCTTCTTAAACACGCAATTTTAAGTATCATTTTTTTTTTAATAATCAATATTTTAAAGCATGTGATTTAAATTTTAGTTTAAATATATTAAATGGCCCAATCCATAATAATTAATATTAAATTTGCTAAACAATAAAAAAAGAAAAAGGTAAAAGGTAAAAGAAGAATTTTATTTATTTTTTACTATGGTTAGTTAAATTACCAACTTGCCTATGCTAAACTTAATATTAGACTTTAAAGAGTTGACTTGGTTGTAATCTAATTCAATATATATAGCAGTATCCTATATATAGCAGTATCCTCTATATATGAATTATGATTTATGGTTCTACTTTCCAAAAAAGATCAATTATAAATTTAAAATTGTATATATTAAAATTAAACTTTTCTAAATTATAAATACTAAATTCTAATCATTCTCGAAGGAAATCAAACGAGACCAATTTAATAATTTACACCTCTATGTGTCGCTCAAATTTACGATCACGAATTCAAGTTAAAAAATCGGTATTTGACTCTTATATTATTTAAGAGCAGATATGTCTCGAGTTTGTTTGGTTGGTGTAATAAAATTAGCTCAAAAAATAAAATGATAAGGATGTGTTAATAAATGTATGAAATTTCCGCGCCAACAATCTTTTTCTTCCTTTTCGTGGATTTCCAACCCTAACATCAACAACCTCAGTGCATTTCCCTCTCAATCTCATTCTCAATTCTCTCGTTTTTCTCCGATCGTTCTTCCTCTCGATCCTCTATGGAGGTCGACGATCGATTCGTGGAATTGAATACCAGAACCTGCGTTGTTTTGGGCGGCCGTGGATTTCTCGGCCGATCGCTCGTTCTCCGCCTCTTGCAACTCGCCAAGTGGAATGTGCGAATCGCTGATTCCACTGGATCGCTTGAACTCGAACCCTCCGAGCACGATTCTCTCCTCACTGACGCGCTTGACGCTGGTCGGGCTTCCTATTTCCATGTCGATGTTCGCAACAAGGATCAGATCGCTGCAGGTCTTTTGTTTGATTCTTTGTTTGTGTCTCTTTCTGTTCGCAATGTTGAGAATTCGTACTTAGTTGAAGTGGTTTTGATTTTCTTGAATTGCGAAGATTCTTGGACTTTTTTTTTCTTTTTTTTTTTCTTTTTTTTTTTCTTCTGTCTATGGTGCTGGTTGAGTTTTTTAAGATCGGTGTTAGGATTTGGATTCTTTTGTTGTGCCCAATGGTTCGTGGATTCTTTAGAAGATCATCTCATGGTTGAGACAGTTTCCATGAACTGTTGATGAAGCCCGAAGAATTATTTGAATTTTTAAAAGTCGTATGGTCGAATGAAACTACGATTATTGTTTTCTTATTTCGAGTTCGTTATTTTTTTCAATACGTGCTTGATAGTGATTTTGTTCGGAATACTCTCTTTTGGGTCATAATGTTATTACGAAACATTGTTGCGACTTTTGAACTTTGTGAAAATTATCAACTGTTTTTTTAGAAGAGAAACAAAGAAGTTCTCGACTGTATCGTGGTAATAATGAAAAAAATGAGGAATATCTTATTGGGAGTAATTTTTTTTCAGACATCACTAGCGTTTGAAGGTTTTCCATAAAAACGTTTTGGCTTCATCTGCTTGAAAGCTCACAAAAATTTAGAGAGAAGATGAAAACTGAAAATTCCTGTGAATTGTTAATTGTTAAGTGAGTTTATTTTCATTTTTCACTGTTATTATCTCTCTCTCTCTCTCTGAATCCCTATTTCCTAAAATATGTCAGTCTTTAGTGGGTATCAGCTACTTGTATCATTGTATGGAAGAATGATTTTTTTTCTTCTCCTCCTTTTGTAGCTCTCAGTGGTTCTTCTGTTGTGTTTTATATGGACTATGAAGATTCGCATTCAAATGATATTTATCTCTCATACATGCTTATAGTTCAAGGTATAGAAAGCTATTGACCCTTTGAAAGAATCCTTGCTATTCTGAACACATCCCACTTTAAAGTAAAATGTAATTGCTGGCATCTCGACTTCTCATTTAGGTGCCAAAAACGTCATTAATGCTTGCCGGGACTGCAAAGTCAGACGGCTGGTATTCAACAGTTCAGCTGATGTAATTTTTGATGGTTCACGTGATATACATAATGGAGAGGAATCATTAAAATACCCATGGAAAGTATGTTTCTTCCTGAAGTGTTTCTCAATCATCTGTTTTTGGACATCCCTAACATTCTCTTCTGCTAATCATTTCCTCATCAAGTGAGTACTATGTACAGTTTGAGGACATGTTGAGTGACTTAAAGGCTCAAGCTGAAGCACTCATCCTGTTTGCCAACGATATCGATGGACTTCTAACGTGTGCACTTCGCCCAAGCAACGTTTTTGGGCCACAAGACCCGCGACTAGTTCCTTTTGTAGTGAATCAGGCAAAATCTGGTTTGGCACAGGTTTAAAGAATTATTTATGTTTTCTCCACGTTTTTTATTTTAACTACTGTCATGGATTGAAACTTCTGTGAAATCATCAAATATACTGGATTATTTGTGCTTTACCATTTAAAAGAGCATAAGCTTAAGAACCATAAATCTGATAGAAATTGGTGCCATGGTACAATTTCGTAGTTTACAGGTCATGTATGATGTATCTATTAGTGAATTGGGAATAAACAATGAATTGTGACCACGAGGTGGAATACAGTTTGTAGAAATGCTATGGGGTCATTTTAAAATTGATTTACTTGATGAAATTGTGTTTTTATTTCTCAAGGTAAGCTTAATCTATTGAGAATACGTAGTTGTGAGTGTGAAGTAACAGAGTTTCTCATTTCAGTTAATTATAGGAAATGGTGATAATCTGTCCGACTTTACGTTTGTTGAGAATGTGATCCATGCCCATATCTGTGCAGAAGAGGCACTAGAATTTCGAATGGTGCCTGTGGCTGGAAAGGTATCACAATTGAAGTATTGATACATAGCCTTTTCTCATAATTTTATTGATTGATTCATAAGAAAGTGTTTCATTTTTATCATTATGTAGGCATTTTTCATCACAAATTTTAAACCCATGAAGTTTTGGGAATTTATCTCTCTCATTTTGGAAGGCTTGGGTTACCAAAGGTACAGAATTATAGTCCATGAACTCTTAGGTTATGTTGTTCTGTTGATCCCTTCCTAATTTTTCTGTGCATTGTGTTGGCATATATTTGGTGAAGATACTAAGGCTGGGTAGTTTTTAGTTCTCATTCTTTTTCTCTAATAATGTTGTCTTGGTACGTGTTCTGGCAGGCCATCAATAAAAGTTCCCTTTAGGATTGTTTGGAATGTTCTCTTGTTTATGAAAAGGATAAATGAAAAGCTTGCAGTTAGTAGATATAATCATTCCACTTGGGCTCATTACATCCAGCTAGCCTCATGCACTAGAACATTTAACTGTGCTGCTGCACGTGACCAACTTGGGTACTCTCCTGTAGTCTCCATGGAAGTAAGTTGTAATGAGAATATCTGTCAGTTTCTCATTCACTCTTTTATTTATTTATTTATTTATTATTATTTTTTCATTTACAATGCATATTGGAAAATCGACTTTTGTTTTTCTCACATAGTCACATGTCTCTATTTACTATTCTACTCATTTGAAAACGATCATGTAGTTCAGGATTTTTTGAGTAAGTCCGAAGTGTGAGGCTGAGAGGCATGACTTTCGTGACTAGGGCTTAGGCAAAAAGATTCTCTTCTGCCTTTTCATTAATATATATATATAAAAAGAGGCTATTGTTCAAGGAAACAATACTTTTCATTAATATATACAAAAAGAGGCTATTGTTCAAGGAAACAAGCTTCACAAGGGAGCGAAAGAAGGCTTTAAGGTGGGTTCTTAGGGTCTTCATCTTTCACACCTTCAATTTGCAGTGACATTCTCTGCTTTTTGCTCAGAGGAGGAGAGGCCTTCTAATCTTAATGGCTTCATGCCTTTCTTTGAAGCGATATTTAGCTTTATAATAAACTGAGGGGAAAATATTGTCATTGACTTAAATTGTCATCCCTCTAAAATGGAGTCTTGGGCGAATCTGGTGGGTTGTGAGGTTTTTTGGCTCCCCTATTTGTACTTGGGGCTCCCTCTTGGGGTAATTTGAGGACAATATCTTTTGGGAATCGGTTGGTGGAGGATCTAGGAAGTTTAAAAAAAGGCTCTTCTCGTTTTCTTCTGCAAGGTAGAAACTTACCAACTAATTGGGATTCATATCTATCTCCTGTCTTTGTTTAAAAAGATCCGAATTTCATAATGGGGTTGCCCCTGAGCCTTTTTATTAGTTGAAGAGAGAATAGAGTTTAGGAAAAATAGTGTAAAGAGCTATGTCACCTTTCCATAAATCTTGATCTTAGCACTGAGTCCTGAACTTGATCTTAGCAACATGATGGTTGTTCTCCAAGGCCTTCAGGAGAATTCGATTTTGTGGTGCAAGTCTTTGAAGCAAGGCTTCAACAAAAGAACAAGCCTCCATAAGCGCACTTCATAAGGAAGCAAGGTGCCTTTTGCCTATTGATTCCCTGGTTGTGAGAAACAATAGAATCTTTAGAAGGATAGAGTTCTTCAAATGATATTTTGGCCCTCGCTAGATTCCATGTTATTCTTTGGGTTTCAGCTGCTATATTATTTTGTAATTACTCTTTATGAGTTATTGTACTTGATTGGAAATCCTTTTTGTAGGTGTTATCTCTTGTTTGGGTTGTTTTCTTGTATACTTTTTTTTTTGTTCTTTCTTTCTTTTCTCACTTAAAGTTTAGTTCATTATCAAAAAAAAAAAAATAACTGCATTCATGGAGTAATGCTATTGCTATTATTTAAGACCACTTTAGATCTTAGGGCATGGTATCTCCCCAAATAAGGCGATGACCATTGCATTGTGGAGCCAGGTACTAGCCTGATGTATTTTAATATTTTAGAAAAGCTAACGTCAAGGATGCAGCCTATAAATCTTCTCCAACTTCTGTTTAATTTGAATAGTCGTTTGAAAAATCTATACAGTTGCAATATATACGTTTTAACTTATTTTGTTCTCCCTTTCTTTTCCTCACTGGTCAAATGTACAGCAAGGCATCACACGGACCATTGAATCATTTTCACATTTGCGCAAAGAATTGTCTCTTGCAAGTTTCACTGAATTTACTGAAGAATCAAAAGCTGATAAGTTTCTGGGTGGTGGAAGAGGTTCTAACCTTTTCTCATTTGATGCATTTAGCATAATTTTCTATACCACTCTCTTTTATAATGTTTTTCTATCTTTTTGTAAGTGGTTATTCACCAGCAATTATGTAATTTCATACCATCAATGAAATTGTTTCTTATAAAACAAAAACAAAAAAATAATTTTCTATACCAATATTTGTTTTAACTACTTCCATCATTATCTGGTTGTATTTTTCTTGTACTGGTACTTTTTCATTTTGTTAATAAAATGTAGTGTTTGTTTTCTAACAAATAGTCGATGGAGGATAATCCCATTTACTGATTTGCTTTATACCATTTCAAATTTGTAAATGTTAATTGTTCTTCCTAATTGCTGCATCATTTGGTTTACCTCCGTAACATAAGCTAAATTTGTACTAGGAGAATGACATTGGGTTTCTTTCTGCAGTTGCCGATATATTGTTATGGCGAGAAGAGATGAATTCATTCACGTGTTTTCTTGCTTCGTCTTTATTGTTTTATTGGTTTTTTGTACGTGGAGGAACTTTTATATCAGCAGCAGCTCAACTTCTGTTGTCTATTATTGTCGTCCTTTATGTATATGGCTTAATACCACCAGACATGTAAGTTTAGGGAATCTTGATTTTTTTTATGAGAATATGGTTACTTTCTCTTTTGTGGAAGTGAAAGTGAGATATATTCACAGTCAACATTCTAGGATGCTTGATTTTTTTTTTTGTAAGTGCATGCGCATGAGAGAAAAAATTTCTTCCCTTTTTTTTTATCTTAAACATCAGTATTGCAGTTTTAGTTTGCTGAACTGATGTTGAGATTTTATCATCAGATATGGGTTTCCTGTCCCGAAATTATCTTCGGATATGTTTCGACAATCTGATTCAGTAGTTAGAGATTCAGTCATGGCCATAGCATGCTTGTGGAATAGAGGTGTACATAACGCAAGATCATTGGCCCGAGGAGAGGATTGGAATTATTTTTTTAAGGTATGACTGTGACACTCACTTTTTTTTTCTTTTTTTACATGTGCATAAGATGTAATATATATATATATATATATATAATACTTCTGTTCATGTGCATAAGATGTTGCTCTTCTGTTTGTGGAAATTTTGTATTTCAGAAAGTTTTACAAAAATGCAGTGATGACAACATTGATCTCACTGCTCTTGTCCTAGTATTTTTTTGAATCATAAATTGATAGACCCAATAGTCTTTTCAGGCTTAGGCTTAAAGCACGGTGACAAAGAAACCAAATCATCATTTTTGTTGGTTGTGAAGCAGCACATAATTTGTGGGGGAAAAAAAATTAAAATAACAATTTTCTATCTAATATGGTCGGGCTTAGGCTTAAGAGTTATGTAGAATAAATTCTTGAATTTTAAAGATAATCTAATTCTTGATTGATATATTTCTTGACTTTCAATTTTCTATCTAATATTGTATGTCCTATTCTTTTATACTATCATTTTTTAACTTTTCATTCATCAATGTTTCCTATAAAAAAAAAAAAAAAAAAAAAGTCCTATTCAACATTTTTTAAATAAATGAGCTTGTTAAATATAAAATTGGATTTTATATGTTATAAGTATATATATATATATATATATATTTTAATAGCTACATGTATCTTAAAAGATTTCCAAGTGGGGTTATTAAATGTTATAAAAATATTTCAATTTTATAAGTTTAAATTCAACAACAATGTAGTTGCTCGATTTACAAGATGTCATGGACACTCACAGATATAAGAAAGAAAAAAAAAGTTAAAAGCACCATAAAAGTTTCAGCTTTTTACTAAAGTCTGTCTTAAACTAGTAGAATGGTTGGTTCTAAATGGTGCTTACTTACCTTTTTTTTTAAAAAAAAAAAAACCATTTTATTATGCATTATTAAACATTCCACTGTTTTTTTTTTTTTTAAAAACCATTTTATTATGCATTATTAAACATTGCACTGGTTGTACAGGCTGCAGTATCTCTTTATCTCCTCAAGCTGCTCCTTTCACGGTCATTGACTATGCTGATAGGCATGGGTAAGCAACAACTAGGTTTATTTCTAAACACCAGGCAGCGCTTATTCCTTGCGACTGTTAACAATAATTAATGCTAATAATGTCTCCAAGGGGTGTCACAGTGGTTGAAAACTTGAGCTTTGTAGGTATGCTCCCTTCAAGGTCCCAGGTTCGAGACTCACCTGTGATATAACTCCTTCGATGTCTCTCGGTGCCTGGCCTAGGGACGGGCGTGGTTACCCTTGTTTCAAAAATAAAAAATTATTGCTAATAATATTTCAGGACTGATGTTTTCGTTCACTGCGTTCTTTGTGTACGAGCAATATGAAACTGAGATCGACGAACTTGTAAGGTTCCTCTTCATCACCATCATGGAATTGAAGAGACAACTGGCAAGTAGTTTACCAGAACCCTTGATGTCATTTCTCTGTTCTGACAAAGTATCACATCAAGCTAGAGAAGTTGCAATGTCAAAGCGTTAAACCTACGAGGATTAGAAGATTGTTCGAGTGTAGCTCCTTCGGATTGATCCGTAAACGTGCTCGGGTGTTATCAGTATATAGTCTTTCTGCCCAGTAGAAGCAAAGAAATGGAGGTAACCTATCATATTATAAAACTTGGCTCCCTTCTTTTCTTCTCGCAACAGTTTCCTGCATCATTATGCAATGTCTTTTAACTCTTCAGTTAAAGATCAGGGGTGAAATAAAATGTTGAAACTCGATGCGTTGTGTAGTAGACGGGCACGATCGAGATGTAGATGAATTTCTGGGTTGAGTCTGGTTTTTGCCTCCTTTTCTATCATCAACATTACTGTACTATTGATAGCCAGCAGCTAGTGAGTGCAGTTCTTCAAATGTGGGGCTGCAACTGTGTTTTCCTTGAAAACACCATATAGGTTTGAATGCTTTGCAAGTTCATTCCCTCCCCTTGAATGCAATGCAATTTTTTACACATTAATTGCTTCTTGATGGTAAAGAATCAACATGATTTGATTTGTGGATGCATTTCTTAAGATAAAAAATAGACTTAAGGTACAACCCTAGTAAGTATTTTAACATTTGATTGAATGTGTAAAAACATTTTTCACTTTATTTTAGTCTCTACGTGAGAAAATCTTTATTTTGGTCTAATAATTTTTTAAACTTTAATCGTGTCTTATACACTTAACTTTGAAGACAGATTTTGATCATATTAAAGAAAATTCCTAGTTTTGTATTTATGAAATTTATTAATTTATAAAGTGAAATTTTTGTTGAACTAAAACATCAGCAAAAATATATCTATATTGTATAGTAGTATTGAGAAACTAAGAGGAAATGAGATTCTAGGCGGTATATCTCACAACAATATTCATGGTGTGGAGTCAAATATATTTAAAAAAAAAGTCATTAAACAAAAGTAAAATAAATAGTTTATGACAGTATTTACAACCTTACAAATTTAGGATTAAAACTTAAAATTTAACCAATAAGATTTGAATTTCATATAATGTTTTCCCGGTTGGATATTAAAATTCTCGAACATTCTGAAATTTAACCTTTAAATCATGGTAGATTTGTGAATTTAAAAAAAAATCTACAAATTTATTATTTTAAAAATTAACCATTGAATGGTTCAAGCAGTCCAAGAAGATTTGATAGTGTTTAAGATGTCTAGTTTAAGTTATGCCGTATATTTAAATGTTGGAAGGTCAAACGATATATCTTATGATATTAATCAAGATGTACACAAGTTAATCATAAAAATTATTATCGGATAATACACCATTAAATTTTCAAGATTATTTTTATAATCTAACTTTTTTAAAATTCAACAATCCAGAGTAGAGATTGAATATCAGAAATATAAAAACATATTGAGAAATTCAAAAGCATTTTGCTCAATATGCTCCTTATTATTCGGTTATTCGGTCAAAGTGTCGGAGGGTGCTTTTCCTCAAAACTGAAAAAAAAAAAAAAAATGATTCTTGTCAAAAAAAAAAAATATATATATATATATATAATATAATTTTTAAAAAAATATGGTTGAGTGAATAAAGAACTAATATTTATTTTCAAAAAAAGCATTGGTTCAATTGCTCAAAGAAAATTTTGGAGTGTAAGATGATGAGTTCAATTCATGGCGAGCACTATTTATGAATTAATTATTTTATCAATTTCCTTGGCATTCAAATGTTGTAGGGTCAGGCGGTAGTTGAAGTACGCGAAGGCTAACCCGGATAGTCACGAATATAAAAAAAAAATTAAAAATTAATAAATATTATCTAAAAAATAAAGGGATATTGGCATTTAATATTTCACTGAAAAATGGAAGAGGACAATTATATTTTTGGGTTAACTAGGCAAATAGCTACTTTAATCAAACTTATTAAACAAATGACTATCATTTTAGAGTGTTTAAATTAATGTCTAAAATTGAGTTTCCATAAATTAATAAACAATTAATTAAATTACAATTTAC
>JBBMEF010000022.1:5758801-5773707 GCA_037832685.1 Sicyos baderoa | reverse complement strand
CAAGGGTGATTTGGGAATGAAAAAATTTCTCTCCCTTCTCAAAATTTCGAAAGGGACAATTTTTTAATTTAGAAGTTCGGTAGACATTTCATTTTTATTTTTTTAAAATGTAGATAATTTTCTACCATTTCCCTATATTTTTCTTCAGTGAGCCCTACTTCTTGTTAGAAAATAGAAAGCTCCGATTTACTTCTGGTCGATTGCGTAAATTCGAACCCGATTCTCACTCCACAGCTGTTCTTCCTCTTTCATTATAGCCTGCAAAAAAGTCATCTCCGCCATTTTCCCCAGGCGCTGTTCTTTCCAATCTCCACTCATTTCGTATGCGTTGACAACGATTTCGCTTTCTTGCAATCCACGCCTCGGTTGTTCTTCGATTCGGTAAGGGGCGTTTAATTTGAGGGTTTCCCATTCGATTTCTCAAACACCCATTTTGGAGATTTGGTTGAATTTTGGGAGATTTCCTTGTTTGATGAAGATTTTGTGACTTGGGTTTTCTTTATTGTTTAGTTTCTTCAAAAGGGTGTTCTTAGTTCATGGAGAAGGACAAACCCCAATCCCATTCTGGCGGGTTTCCTCCCCCCCCTTCGAATCGTTACTCCACTCTTTCACCAGCTGCTACCAGCTTCAATGGCAAGTCTGATGCAGCTTTGTGTTCAATGTCACTTCCTCCACTGTCCCCGAGTGTCAATTCTTCCGATTCGGGTCATTCGAATCGGTTCAGCCATGATATTAGTCGGATGCCTGATAACCCTCCAAGGAATATTGGTCATAGACGAGCTCATTCGGAGATTTTGACCCTTCCTGATGATATTTGTTTCGATAGTGACCTCGGCGTCATTGGCAATGGTGATGGCCCTTCGTTTTCGGATGATACTGAGGAGGATTTGCTGTCCATGTACCTTGACATGGATAAGTTCAATTCTTCCACTGCTACCTCTGGTATGCAATTTGGGGAGTCTGGTTATTCTGGTGTTGTGGAAGGGAGATTTAGTTCTAATTCAGCTATTGGAGCTGCAACTTCTATGGATGATGCGGCGGTTGGTTTGAAGGAGAGGCCGAGAGTTCGGCACCAGCATAGCCAGTCCATGGATGGTTTGACAACCATCAAGCCTGAGATGCTTGTCTCAGGGTCTGAAGATGTTTCTGCAGCTGATTCCAAGAAAGCCGTATCGGCTTCAAAGCTTGCTGAGCTTGCACTCATTGACCCCAAACGTGCAAAGAGGTATAATTCCTTCAGGACTATGGATTTTGCTTGTTGTTCATTTTGTTTTTTCTATTCTTGCTCAACTTTTAGTCAGAATTGATGTTTCATTAATTTTGAACTTCGTTGGATGTTCTACATTAGATAGTTCATAGTATGAAGTGTTTTTGTCAATCTTTGACTACTGGTTTAGTGTAAGCATCAGTTATTATTGAAACTTTTAAACTAGTGAATAAATTCTGGGGCTTTGTACTGTACATCATTACTTTCTAATAAATAAAAGTTTATGTATATTTGGGTGAGTAGGAGCCAAATAATTTTCCTTTTGGTTGTGTATGGGGTTTTTTTCTTTCTTGTAATATCTCTTTTGACTTAATGAAATTACTTTACTTTTTATCAAGATAAAATTGTTTGTCTAGCCAGACTTTCTTTGATGAATTTGGACTCAAGAGAAATGGAACCCAGTCATTTGTTTTGAATCATGATGATCTTTTATCTTTTATAATTTAAATGGTGTTTGATCATTTACATGGATTGTGTTTGTGTGTTCTCTACTCTCTGATCTTGAAGAGACTGGAGGCCATTTTTACCATGTTAACTCACTTCCTCTCCTCCATTCAAAAGCATGTTTTCTCTAACTTTTTCATGTTTGAAATAATTGCTTCTGTTCTATGTCCAATAATTATGTTTATTCTGTTTTATATGAAAAAGAAAAGAAAAATAATAGGAGTTCATAATCTTCTTTGTTGTTCATTGCATAGGATATGGGCAAATAGACAGTCGGCTGCTAGGTCGAAGGAAAGAAAAATGCGGTACATTGCTGAGCTTGAACGGAAAGTTCAGACTCTGCAAACAGAGGCGACTTCTTTATCTGCTCAATTAACCCTTTTACAGGTAGATATCACATAATTAATTGTGTTTATCATATTTTTTTATGCCTATGTTATATTTTCATAATTCTCATTCCAGCATTCTTTTTTTCTTTTTCTTTTTTTGTTTATTTTGAGTTACATAAAGATATCATGTTTACTTATTGCTTTTCATTATCAGAGAGACACAAACGGTCTTACTGCTGAGAACAGTGAACTAAAGCTGAGGTTGCAGACAACGGAGCAGCAGGTTCACCTGCAAGATGGTAAGGACCCCTTTAATTTCATTTACTGAACATTATAATTGTCTTCTCTTAGTATTTGCATAATCTCTCTGTTTTGTAATGATACAAGTGTAGGTACTTGTTGGAAGATAATGCATTTTTACCTTTGTAGACATAAAATATTGCTTCCAATTCTGTCCTATTGCATAAAGGTTTATATAGTTGAGATATGGCCTATGGGTTGGGGTCCAGTTGAAGTATGACCAACACGAATATTTGCAGAGACATAGTAAGAGTTGATACGAAAAATAAAGAAGTTGATTCGATGATGCATAAGAGAATAGCTTTTTAATGATTTCAGGATACAATGTGTCTTGTTTTTTTTTTTTTTGAGTACAAGTTATGGAGGGGGATTACAAATACCGATTCTTCCAGGGTTCGAACCCGTGACGCTAGTGTTGAACTGGTTTACAACCAAACAATGAAACCATTGCGCCATTGACCCTTTCGGTTACGATGTGTCTTGTTGAGAGAGATAAAAAGTGGCAGTCTGTGAGGTATTTAACACAGTTTAGTGGGATAGTTGTAGGACATTTATCAATAGATAACCGAGGAAGGATTCCCATAGGCAGGAAGATGTGAACTTTCATTTGGGTGTGAAGTTCGAAGCTTCGATTTCCCGGTTTGCAAAAAAGAAAAGAAAGATTCTTCAGATATTAGAATCTTGCTTCAACAATCATTTTGACCTGTTTATTAGATTGTGCTGGTGCTTCTAGTTCTAGCAATGTTGAAATCGTTAATGACTGGGCTTTTCTTTAGTTATATCCTGCTTGCATGAAATATTACATTTCTAACAGTAGCATCGGCACTGCACCTCTTATAATGGTTCGCATCCGGTTCTTGTTAAGAGTTAGTCTATTGTAGAAAATTTTCCTTCGAGACTGATTGATCATGACGTGATTTCTAATTGCCAAACATCATGCTTTTACGCTGCAGTATTAAACCATTGCTAGATTTAGAGACAACATTTAGCATACCATATTAGATTTTGATCTCTTGGCTTGTTTGTAGATTTCATGAACTAGAGGTAGTAGAATAGAAGGAAAATCATTCCTCTTAATTGTGCCATCATGACCTGTCCCATAGACTTTCTCTTACTTTTTTCAGTTCTCGTTGTCTGAACTTTTATGTTTTTATGACTATGGCACATAAGTATCAACTTGTTCTTATTATCGATTTGATTTTGTAACTTTTCATTCATCATGAAAGTATTGTTTCCTATCAAAAAAAAAAAAATCTTCTTGATGAAAGCAGATTTCATTATATTAGAAGAAATCAACAAGCCTAATGTTTGACTTGAAGCTTTTTTGCAACTCTCACTCTCTGAATAAAAGTTTTAACTTTTTTTTTTTTTGATAGGAAACAAAAAACTTTCATTGATGAAATGAAGAGTTACAAAAAGTTAAGAAAACCAATGATAAATTACAAAAAAAACATGCCAATGATGCAATAAAGTATTAAAACTATAGTCTTTAAAAGGCATGGATTTATGGGCCCATGACATAGCTAAAAATGTGATAGATTCAATTATGTTCCCGCTATGTTGCATAATGTCAGAGAAGATGCAATCATTCCTCCAAGTCCAAAGCTTCCACCAAGCCGCATAAATAAAAAGGAGCCATAATGTTTTTTTTTTTTTTTGATATTTGTGACTGTTCGGACCAGCTTTTGCGCACCTCGACTTGTGTCACGGGACATACTGTCTGACCCTACAACATTTGAATGCCAAGGAAACCCGTAGAAAATTAATTCATAGGTAGGTGGTCACTGAACCTTGATTTAACTTCATAGAGAGGAGACAAGATGAGGTTCAATAATTGAAAAGATTGATGGGTGATGTATGAGTCCTCATTAAATTCTATCTTCTTTTTTGGGCCTTTATTTCCAAGCTCTTCTGTAATTATTCTCTATGCTATATTTTACTTGATTGGATGCCATTTTTTTTAGGGAGGCCTCCCTTTTTGTGGGCTTTTCTTTTTATATAGTCCTTCAATGAAAGCCTGGTTTATTATTAAAAAAAAGATTCAATAATTTTCTTGTGGATACCATCTTTATTAGCACCTCTCTTTTGACAGCTCTAAATGAAGCACTGAAAGAGGAAATTCAACATTTGAAAATATTGACTGGCCAAACAACAACCCCAAATGGTGGATCAATGTTAAACTATGCTTCCTTTGGCACTGGCCAACCATTTTACCCAAACAATCAAGCAAAGCACACTTTGTTAACTGCTCAGCAGTTTCAGCAACTTCAAATCCATTCACAGCAGCATCAGCAACAACAGCAACATTTTCAGTACCATCAGCTGCATCAGCAACCGACCGGAGACATCAAAATGAAAGGATCGACGTCTTCTCCGAGTCCAAAAGACAATAACACCTCAGATACGTCCTCTTCCGCTTAGTGAACCTACTGATTCTTGTTGCCTGTAGTTTATTGAATATATTAAGAGAAGAAATGACCCACTGTCCAAAGTCTTTATGGTTAGCTATCAGAAACTTAGCTGCATTTGTTATCCAAAATATCATATTTTCCTCACTATACATTCTTGTATTTGCTTTTCATGTTCATTGTTGTAGAGACAGAAACGTTGTAGTTGATTTGTTGTAGATTGTGGATATTACAGTTTCTATCATATAATTCCTACCTTTATTTCATTTTATTTTAAGCTATGTAGTTTTAGGAGTTACTATTTGATTTTCTCATATTTGGAATTGGTTGCAAATATCTCCTTTGATATATACTAACAAAATGAAAATAAAAATAACAAAAGTAGAAACTTAAAAATGCTTTATTTAAAAAAAAGAGAAAAAAAATGCTTTATTTAATATTAGACTTGGTAAGGGTTGAATTCAAAAACTTATTTTAGTTTTTGTTTGAACAATTCTTGAATTGTAATCGTCTATTTATGAGGCTCTCCAAATTTAAATTAATGGTTTGTTGACTTAACAATTTTTAAAATTTATAGACTAACTAGACTCAAAGTCTAATATTAGTTTATTTTAAATATGGAAAGTTTACTAGACATGTGGTTAAATTTTAAAGCATAGTAAACGTATTAATGAAAGCTATACCTGGATTAATTTAATAAATAATATTTTAAAGATATAAAAGATTATGAATTCAATTTATAATCACTTAAAATTAGTTTCCTACCTTGAGCAAAGATTTGTAAGAATGGTCGAAATATAATATACTTGCGTATGTAACAATATTTTATGCCACAAAAATTTTGTTTAAATAATATTTAAAAAAAGAAAAAAAATTATGACATCAAATATGCCACGTATGCACTAATAAAGGCTTATCTCCTTAGAAAGAAAGTATTTCACACGTATATAAACCCTAAGATAAAATACTTGCGAGTGTTATTATCTTTTGAAGTTAATAATCATTTATAATAGATAAAATACTTTATTTATTTATTTATTAACTTTTTTTAGTATAAGATAAAACCTTTCTGGTAATTTTGGAACATAATACTAAAATATTGTGGATAATGATGTAGCCAAATGTAGAAGGTGCAATAATTTCCTTAAAGAAAGAAATCAGGAAGTTGTGAGCAATGGACAAGTGGATAGGATTATTGACCAAAAGCTCATGTAAAAAAAAAATAGAAAATCTATTTAAAAAAGATAAATTGGTCTTTTCATAAACACATTAGAAAATCTATTTAAAAACAAGATAAATTGGTCTTTTCATAAACACAGTAGCCTACTTCTACCTAATCTTTGAGTATTTTACTGATTGCTTAGACCCTAGTCATGTGATTAGAAGCCCACTTGCCTATACAATATGTTTTATAATTTAATGCATTTGATGTGATAATAACAGCTGTAAAGTATTCGATTGCATTTCAATAATTCAACTTTACGATCATAAGTTTTGAGTTTAGAAATTGGTATTTTCAATTTTACTATCATAAATTTTGAGTATAAAAATCGGTATTTAGCTCTTATATTAGTTGAGAACAATGCCCTTTATATAGGGTTTGCGTTGGTCCCTTCTACCCGATATATGTACTAAAAAATTTAGGATTGGAATTTTCAACGCAAATTTTGTATTTAGTTCAATTAGTAGTTTCTGTACTAAAAAAATAGTAGTTTCTAATTTTATAATTTTCTTTAAAAAGTTATCACTGTCATATTTGGAATTTAAAATTAAATTCCATATAAGTCGATTTCAAATTGTTTTACACCAAATATTCCTTTCACCCTTATAATTCCCCCATATTATGAGACTAGATTCTGAAAAAAGACTAAATACTATGGACGAAATTTATAATCTATCCTTGAATTAAAGATTATTTGGTTTCTGCAATTACCATCATCAGTCAACTGCTTGACAGATGAAACACTTTCCCTTTATAAGCATGGTCTCATTTATTCTCAAGTAATCCCACATGATTCTATACATATTTACATGACGGAGTAGCCCGGACCGCCACCGCCTTCCGGGACGCTCCACTCTATGTTTTGCTTTGGATCTTTGATATCACAAGCCTGAAAGGAAGTGTCATTGATTACAAGTTGAACTATAGAAACAAATACACAACAATATAGAACATTGTTTTGTACTATGAAACATTTGAAAAGAACAATGCAAAACAAGATGAGAGAGACATAAACCATCTATAGGACATAAAAAATGCAGATCCAAACAACATAAAAGAAGATAGAGGAGAAAAGGAGAACAAAAGGATCTTGATGCAAAGTAGGCCTTGTCTTAAGCTTTTGTTTAAAGTATCTTTGGCTGGATAAAAAACAAGGTTAAAACTCACTATTGGCCCCTAAACTTTCATGAAAAGTAATCATATTTAAAACCAAAACTTTTTTTTTTTTTTTTGAAACCGAGAAATCGGAGCTTCGCTTCCACTATAGCAGGGATAACCATGTCCATCCCTAGGCCAGGCACTAGGAGACATCGAAGGAATGGAGACACGGGAGGTGTCTACAAATTAATGTCACATGTAAGTTTCAAACCTAGGACCTTGAGGGGAGCACACCTTCAAAGTCCTAGCTTTCAACCACTTGTGCCACCCCTTGGGAACCTTTAATACCAAAACTTTAGTATATAACAATTTAGTCTCTATTATGAAAAGTAATGTATGACTTTCCTACATGTGTAGATCGATAAATTGATTAGAGACCAATCGTATTTATAAACAACAAAGTCGATAACATAATAAAATTCACACTTAATTTTCATGAAACTTTTCATGGTAGGGATTAAATTGTACACATTTGGGAATCTCAAGAATAAATTGTTACACATTTAAGTTTAGGTACTAAATTGTTACAAATTTGAATGTAAAGAGACTAAACTGTTTAAAAAAGTACTAAATTGAAAAATGTTCTAGGAACAAAAGTGGTCATTTTGAACCCTTTTTATATCTATGAGTGTCTATGACAATTTACACATATCTCGACTATTCTCACATGACAGACCGCATGACCCTACAACATTAGGATACCTATAGGAAATTAATTCCTAGAAGGATGACCATCATGAATTGAACTCATAACCTTCTAGTTTTTTAAGACCCTTTTGACCACTAGACCAATCCACGATGATTAAAGTGATTTTTAACCTAAAAACTACTTTTAGATCTCTTAAAGGAAATCTTCCAATGATTTTTTTCCAAATGACTATTATAGGGATTACATTAAGGATATATCAATAAATACTTACGAAATTTGTTAGACATTAAGTTGTATTTTGGCCACTGTGTTATTGGGTCCGGAGTGATCTCAAGAATAGGAGGGTCCAAGTACCTTAAACTTAGTTTATCTTTGTATTTCGTTATTTTGATATCGTAATAGAGCTCGGTTCTTATCAAACTACTATGACTGCATGCAGAAAAAGACCACTGACAGTTCCCCAACATGGGAAAAAGAGTTCCATTCTTCCATTGATATATGTAGGCAGGAGCTGAACACCAGAAACTAACTAGTAGTTCAAATGATGGTCAAATGCATTGGAGTAGGACATTACCTTGCAGTGAAGACAATTTTGAGCATTAATCTGCAGCCTCATCTGGTTATTTTCATCTGGTATGTACCTATGGTTCCCACCCAGATCATGAACACGATTAGCAATGATCATATAAAAGTTTACAAGTAAGGGACACGACCATAAGTGTGTAATGTATTACTCGTAAACACGTGCAGGACAATATCTCGACTCTGGTGCGGCATATTCTTTCAAGTTTACTTCCTCGGGAATCTTAACATCCCTTAACCGAAGGTGAGCTGGCTGATCATGGTCATGATTTGTGTTGCTCCTATATGAACGTATGATTAACATATAATTATATACACATTTTCAAGTATTCAACGATAGATCGAAACTCAGATAAGAACATGATAAAGAGAAAAACACCACACTTTATGTCCATACAACAAATGATCAGGTCATTAGAAAATATCATTGCTTGAGAATCTTCTTGAGAGATCTCATGTGATGGTTGGTCCCTTATTAGATTTTATGTTTTCATTTTTTCATTCCTTTGAATTTCTTTTATTATCTTCTCAATGAATTCTTACAAAAAAACATTTGCCTTGGCAATTGTGGTGGGCCTCTACTAAGGGTCTGTTCGAATGACTTTTCAAATACTTAAAAGTACCCTTTTTTCTTAGTTCAACTAACCATTGCGGGTGGAGGATTTGAGCCCATGATCTCTTGGTCATGAGAACACACTCATGTCGGTTGAGCTATTGCTCTATTTGGCGCTTAATTTTTTTTTGTGTTTTTTTACAATTCCCTTTTTCAAGCACTTGGAATCGTAAGTATACTTTCTGATTCCTAGTGGGGTAGAGCACTGAACTCTTGTCAATAGATACTGATAAGAGAGAGAGGACTTATCAAGAACAACTGCCTTTTATTCTGACCAATCAAGGAGTTATATACTGATAGAACCTATTTAGTTACCCTTATCCATTTACCCCCCTTAGGTGGTTAGGGTAAATAGTTAGGTAGTTCCTTAGTGGGCTAAATAAGATGTACTCTTGTCCTTAATGAATACAACAAGTATATTCACATTGACTCACTCATATCATATACCACACACAAAATACCATCACTGAAAAGGGGATCACTGCCTTGCATAATCTACCCTATGAAAAGGACGTTGTATGGTATAAAACCTGTGTAGCGAGGTCGGCACGTCAAATGACAGAAGACTATCATGCTTCGGATAATCAATTGGAGTATGTAAACTCGCAACCTACATAAATGACTTCAAATATCAGACACAAATAAAACCAAATCAAGATTTTGAAATAAGAGTTTCTCACATTTGTGGCTTCATGGTCAGGTTTTCCATGCTTTAGTGTAAGAGGAGACCTTCCTTTAAGTACATAGCTGCAGGCAGAAAAAAAAAATTGCAATCAGAACTGAAAAATCATAAGAGATTTGAATAGCCTTCACAAATAAAATAGTATTAAATGATCATAAATAACTGATGGTGAGGAAGAATACATACTGCTCCAGCGCACTTATGGTCAAGCCAGGAATAAGACCATGCTCAAATGCCTGTAACAATAAAATTAGGAGACAAAAGATGAAAATTACTACAATATTTTAGCAAACTTTTTATCCTCCATCTATTCTTACCTCTTGAAAATTCTTTTATATATATCATCATGGAACAAAACATAATTACAAATAGAGCTTAAAAATTGATAGGAAGAGAAGAAAACGGCTGCTTACAGGTCTATAGTTCCGAGCATGATATAGTTCTTCCCATATCCATGAATCCCGCAAACTATCCCAATACGCTTCCATTTTCAAGCCTCCATGAAGTGTGTCAAATACAGCCTCAGCTGCCAGCATTCCTGTTGCAAATTAGGCACTTGAAATCAGATGCATTTACATAAATATAATTGATATTTTGGTGAACAAATGGAAATTCTTCGTGCAGTTTGTATTATATTTCACAAGACTGAATTTATTGTATTCATAGGAAAAAAAACGTTGAGGGCCAAAAAAAATACGCGTTCCAGTAGATATATGAGCACACGAGAAGCAAAAAGTCAGAAGAAATATAATGAACTGCTATTCTTCAAGAGTTTCAAATTTTAATCTTACACTGGAATCTGAATACATGAAAAGCCTAGTTAGACAATAGATGAAGTACAAGTCAGATAATTATGAATGTACCTGACTTCATTGCAGTGTGTGTTCCCTTAATCTTTGGTACATTTAAAAAGCCAGCTGAACATCCAATAATTGCTCCTCCAGGAAAAACTGGATATGGAACAGACTGAAATGTAACTGGCATCATATTCCTATTTGATAGTATATAATAGTTACTGAAAAAGAAAGTTTTGCTTATAAGTTTAATGATTTATATCAATGAAAAGTTGTGCTTCTTGTTAAAAGAACTAGTTTATGGATATACATTCTTCTTTCCATAAACCTTAACTAGCCAATAAGATATTAAAGATGAAAACGCTAAAAATGAGTAACTTGTTTTGTATGTTGATAAATTTTGAATTGCCTTATTCACAAGACCCCTGAATGTAATGATGAGAGGACAGATTTTTTAAAACTTTCAGTTGTATACTGCAATTAAGTGGACACTTTCCAGAAAAGAAAGGTTGGCCCACCTGAAGACCGCCTTCATTTAACGTGCGAGCCCCGTATTGGACAACTGTCCCGCCTTGTAGAAGTTCTTTGATGGCAGGATGATGTTTTAATTTCTAAAAGAAGCAAAAAACATGCCAAGCTGAGTAAGAATTTTAACGGGTTCAATCAAGATACTTCACAGTTGAATGTTAATGCAAATAATACAAAAAGAATATTTTACCTGAAATTCTTCATAGGGATTCAAGAAAGGATTCTGGTAATTTAAAGCAACTACAAGGCCAATAGAAATCTGTAAAACCAAGGGAAGCTCTAATTAAGAAATAAAATACAAGCAACATGTTAGTATTGCTCATGAAATCGTGTTCGTAGAAACTGGTTTGAAACCCAAGGAACTATCAGAGAACTATGTGCCAAATGTTTATATTGACTACAGCCTGCAAGTTGCAGCATACTCGCCACTCGGTAAAAAATGAAGTGAATGGTTTTGGAAAAAGTGACCAGAACTTTGAATGCACTCAAGATTCACATAACAAATACTAAAACCAAAAGGAAAAAAAATGAAAAAACAATGTAGTACAACACTTTTTTGCTTGTTAAGAAACATTAAACTATACCAATTTTAAACAAGATAGGAAACTTTTCGTTACGGATTACACTAACAAATACAATAACTCCTCTTATTAGGTATAGGAAGAATTTACAAATATAAGAATCATGTATTACCTGTCTATCCTTCATGTGGTACAAAAATGAGCCACCATACGTTTTCTGATTCAAGGGCCAACCCAAAGTATGAAGCACAGCTCCTGGATTATGTTTGTCCTCATCTATTTCCCACACCTGAGTATGTTGTACAAAATTAAGAATCTAGTTATAAACATTTATCTGGAAGTATATATAGAGATGTGATAGTCTGTGCAACTCCAATAATTCTTTTTTTTTTTTAAATCCGTGACTGTCCAGGACAGCTTTCGCGCACCTCGACTAATGTCATGGGACATACCGTCTGACCCTATAACATTTGGATGCCAAGGAAACCTGTAGGAAATTAATTCCTAGGTAGGTGGCCACCATGGATTGAACCCATCACCTTATGCACCCCAAGACCTTCTTTGACCAATTGACCCACTCCATGATAGTTGCAACCCCAATATTATCAAGTCTAAATCACAGAATAACGCCTAGCAGGTGAAGGGCATAATCTCAACAATTATTTATCTTTTTTCTCAATGAAACAAGAAACAGAACTTTCACATAAATGCACCAAAGTAATTATTTTTCATTGATCTTTCAAGTCATCTCGAAGAGAAGTTAAAGTTTAAAGAAGAAAAATAGAGTTCCTCTTTTCCTCTTCTCCATTCCCTGGACATCTAATTTTAATAAGCAATACGAAGCTAGTGACTAACCAACTAAAGCCCGAGCAAGAGAATTATATGTCAACAGTAAGTTAACTGATGACCAAAGTCCCAAACTTGTCACATATTAGTTGCAATGAAAATGTAATCGTAGTGGTCAATAGCCCTCGGTTCGCAATATGACAAAGCAGGATATTTCATAGCGATATTATCATTTAGGGTACTAAACAAAGTAAAGGTTATAAGCTGTCCAAGTAGTCAACTATATTCCAAGCCAGGTAACAAAAACCTTACATAGCTTTCATTGAATGTTCCATACTTCCACTCTGTGCCAAAACTGGCTTTTAAAACTGCTCAATATATAAGGGGAAAATGGTTGTTCTCATGAATTTAAATTTTGTATACATCCACAGACCAATTATCAAATAGAAAAGAGAACTGATGTTCAAGGGTACCTCTTTAATTCCCAAAGCATATGTCTGATGCTGAGCGTTTACTTTCTCCCTTAGACTGTATTTTTTAATTAATGTCTGTTTCATTGTATAAAGAGAAAAAAAACAGAAGAAAAAAGGTAGACTCCATTAGATGGTGAAAGAATGAAAGGCAGATCACATCCAACTCAAACAGAAGGCTAGAAGCATCTTGTTCATAATACCTCTGATAATGATCCTCGACATCCCTCAGCCAGAAGCGTTATGCGCCCTGTATATAAGATAAAGGACATCACACGTTAGTTTAATATTAGAATTAAAACAGAGAAATGAAAAGGAGAGAGATAACCTTTCAATTCTACACCAAGTTGAAAGTTATCCTTCTTTGAGCCATCTTTTGCTACTCCCATGTCGTTAGTTCGAATGCCAACAACTGTATCTGTTTTATCATATAATACCTGAACAATCCAGCATGTAATTTTAGAATATTATCATCTAAGAGTTGTTATGCGCAGACGAGAAGGACATGATAAATGTGTACCTCACTAGCACCAAATCCTGGATATATCTCTACTCCCAACTCTTCGGCTTTCATTCCCATCCAACGAACTAACTGACTTAAACTACAAAACCGAAAGCATGCACTTAAAAGCAGCCCGTTAAAATAAATAATAATAATAAAAAGAAATAATCTATAATGGTTTTTGGAAAGTGGGAAATTTCGTTCCCAACTCTTCAAAATTCTATATTTCCACTTACACTCTAAGGAGTGAAAATTCTAAAGACTTCTGTAGTTACTCCCTGACTTACTTCCCATTGGGATGTTTTTCTACATTTCCTAGTTACTTTTGTAAATTGCATATTATCAATGAAATTTTGTTTCTTATCACTACAGGACGTGCGCACACCTAAGGTAACTACGAGTGCAAACTAATCCTCATGCAACTTAACCAATCCCAAAAAATTATTCTATGACAGTACAATATGAGGTGCAGGAAATTCGTATTGTATAAATTGACAAATGGTCACTAAGACTTGATTCAATATGTGATTAGCAAGTACCTTATCACATAGTTTCCTTCATTATTAAAGGGGCTAGGAAGTGAAAATGCACGACTTTTTGTTAGAAAGCAAAACTTATCAGAAGTTACAGGGACACTAATTGGTGCCTGCAAATAATTGGAAAAAAAACATTAAATCTTGAATAAGAATAAATGATAGAAATTTTGTTGTGGTAAAAAAGGATCTGTATCCGTTAATTCCTGGTAGAATTTTGAAAATTAAATAAAAGAATGTCTTTAACATTCACTGGTTAGAATTAGAAACACCTGAAGCAAAGGGTTTCTCATATAGTCATATCTCAGAAATGCAGAGTGATTATTTTATTCATACTATAAAACATACTTTTTTAAGTATGAAACTAGATCCCGTAAAACAGAACGGAAGTACAGAAAGGCCATATAAAATCTCAAGCCCGCAACACCTCACAGAGTCAAGCTTACAAAAAGTGAGACTCCAATATTTTTTTAACAAAGTGCATCCCAATAATGTTTAAGATTCTAAAAACAAATCAAGAAGAAGCTGTTGTGTTTTAAGGTAGTCAGAAGAAAGAAAACCCAAGTGGTGTTTGATTGATTTCAAGAAAGCATAACTGAGTACGTGGTTAATAAAACCAGGTTTTATACGAATCATCATTCCTCGGTCTTTAAAAATGGAAAATTGTAGCGCCATCCTCCCTTCTTTCGTTATATAACGCTTGGACAATTATTATAGAAATATTTCAGTTAGTGTTTATATATTGCTATTTTCCTGAGGAAAGGTACATTAGGATGGGGTGGGGTTCAGTTTTTTGGAACAATGAAATTTGCTCATCCGGACTTGTTAGAGCCGCATACACACTCACTGTTTGAAAAGAAGGATTAAGGAGACTCTTTGTAATTGTTTTCTTTAAAGTGGTTCTTTATATAAACCTTCAATTTAAGGTACATGGCCAGAAAGATTATTTTGGTTTTTCAAACGCAAAAGAACTGTTTGGGAACATGGATTTGACGTCTATGTGTTGAGTTGTGTTAAACCACCAATCAATCCAAAAGCCTTAGCTGATGGATTGGGGTAAATTTAATTATATCAACCAACACTCCCCCTCACTTGTGGGCTTTGAAATTTGAGAAATG
>JBBMEF010000022.1:5737435-5751782 GCA_037832685.1 Sicyos baderoa | reverse complement strand
GAGTTGTGTTAAACCACCAATCAATCCAAAAGCCTAAGCTAATGGATTGGGGTAATTTTAATTATATCAACCAACAACATTTTTCAGATATTCCTTTATTCTTGATTCTAGATAATAGGGAATATTTTTTATTTAAGTTTTGTTAGGTAAGCCAGTCTTTATATAGCTCTTTATGCTTCCATGGGGTTTCTCTACTATCTCGGGTACTTGTATTGAGTTTTATAGAAAATTGAAGGTAAATTGCTTTTTACAGAAACATCATTAACCTTCAAATGTAGAGTAATCCTTCCATCGCTTGAGTTCGCCAAATGATATGCTTCCACATAGCAAGGATCACTACTGCCAGACAAAGTAATTGCAGTTGGAGGAACCTTGAGGAGAGTAGAATCAATTCCTTTTGTCAGCAAAAGAGTTAATTCACTAGGGTCTGGCCTCCAAAGCTCTAAAATAGCCTTGTGAACCAAACCTTCCAATTTTCTGTCCTGAGCTGCAGCTGCTTCATAGAACTGCACGGTTAGTTTATGATGGCTAAATGGATAGTCTCCTCTGGCTTCACTAACCCCAGGCCACCTGTAAATAAGCATAATCGAATTCATTAAAGAAACTTTTCATTTTATTATTTTTCAAGAAAAAGAGAAAAACGTATAACAGAAAATAAAAGCAATAGGAGATCCTAATAATTGACCAACATTTTGGAGAGAAAAAACAAATAACCAATTCTATACAAAACGTAAGACAATGTATAAAGATGCACCTGCCTACTGTGAACAGCGAGGTCTTCTAAGAGATTGGGATGTTATCTACCAACTACTTGAAAAGAAATATCCTTCTAGAGTAAAAACAATTGACCCATAGGCATCCTAACAAAGCTCCTCTTTTCTTTTACAAAATCTTTTTTTTTTTTAAGTGCCCCTTTTCTTTAGAGACACAGCCAGCCTGGAAACAAGAATACTATTAAACCAACCAGTTAGAAAGAAAGGAAAAAACCACTTCAACCTTTTTGAAGAACAGAGAGAAAAGAGTGTTTCTAAAGCTAAGAGTCTTTTCTTTTTTCTTCTTTTTTTTTTATAGAAAACAGACCTTCCAATCAAATAATGAAATTTACAAAAGAAAGGGATACCCCACAGCTGAAGCCAAGAGTCTTCAACAGCGTGGACTCCCAAACAAAACCAACTTAGATTCTTTCTTTCCAAAGATGAAGGATAAAAAACAAGCTAACCTAAACCAATTAGCCTCTGCTGCCTATCGTCCTTGAACAACAGGCATCAAATGTAAGAGATAACCAAACTTAACTAAAAATGTCATTTCAAAAAGTTGTAGTTACTATTAATCCCATTAGAAATGGCAGAGAAGTTCAAGTTTGGGAGAAAATGCTTGTTTCGCCTAAATGAAGAAAAGGTGCTAGTGCCTTTTTCGGGTGCTTCAGCAAGGGGTCAAGGACTAACATGAGGGGTAAAATATTTTCCCTGAAAACTGAGGGCCCTCATATTGTGAGTAGTGAAAACCACCCAAAAAAGTTGATATTTAGCAATTCAATATATACCGACCTTCTTTCTGGATTATTTGAAGCATACTTAATTCTTTGAAGTATCAAACGGCATTGGTGTTTGTTGACTGAATCTGCCAAGCCATTAGTTCGAAATTCTTCAAGTTCTTTAGTTAATAACTGGCCAGCCCTAGGGTGACGCGATCCTAATCGCTGAGCGCACAAAAGCACTGCCTGAACATCTTGAAGTCTATTTGTTGTCTCTGCTGTTGAATCTACGTTGAATAGGACCTTGCGGATATTTGTAATGATGATATTTAATGCGTCATCAGGGTCGTCAGCTAGAAGGGGATCCAAACCTTCGAGATCAATATGCTCAGATATGGCCCAAAGAAGGCGGGCACTTATTCTTGGGGTATTTACCTGCATGATAAGGAACAATTAAAAGCAGGTAAATATATATTACAAAGTAGAAAAGAGAAAGATATACAAATTGAAATACCTCACGTAAATCTTTCACAAGTTGACGTTGCAAGTTTTGCAGCCTTGTCTCATTCAAAATTTGATCTTGAGATGCACCATCCTTGATTCTTTTTACTCCTCCCCTGGTATCATATATATGGCATAGCCTAACTAGCAACTTCAAGTAACAATCAATTGCGTATGTGCGGCCATCACAATCCCACTTGACACAGGGCCTACAGACTTCCACAACCTCCAGTGCAGGCTCTGTCCAGTTTAGTGCTCCATAACCAGTTCCATAGGCCAAGGCTCCAATAACTCTGCTCTCCATCCCAGAGTTCTTCTGTTCGGGTAAAGGTAAAGATAACTGAAAGCAACTTTCCACCAATGAAGCAACCAATTCCTCCCTAAACAAGCCCTTACTCGTAACTGTATTAAGATCATCTCTAGTTCTAGCATCTTCAAATAAAGATGCAATATCAGTTCCTGCAAGAGGTTTTTGACCTCTACGTACGCTTTCCTTGGCAAAAAGGTCAACGCAGAGAGCTGTACGGCAAATACATGCTAAGGCATGCATACGATCCGACTCTGCTCTCAAGTTCCTCACCATAAGAAGTAGTCTCTTAAACAATGAAACCTACTAACAACAAGACATCATATTGTCAGGGTATAATCCTACTTCGAAGGTCTAGGCAGAGATATGAGGTCTTGTGAACAATTCCTCATCTTAATTACACCACAAATATGCAAGTCAACATTTTCCCTAACAAAAGTAGACTGTAGAATACATGAATATGAATACACATACCTGCATATGGAGATCAAGGAGGTGAAGATTGGTAACAACAGCCCGAACAATACTTTCTCTAGCAGAAGAGAATTCTTGTCTATCCCATAGTGTGAGAATTGCTATGATCGACTGTGAAGCCCACTCGGGCTTCCCTCCAGGCACATCAGCCAAGTACAACATATTAATCCCTACCTCGAAAATCAATGCCGGTTCCAACGACGAAGCTAAAAACGGTGCTAAATGCGTAGCTACATCCGAGACTCCCACTAACCTTTCTGCACTTGAGTCCATAATGGTCCCATTGCCAGTAGAAGAGTTCGAAAGCTTGCTGATAGCTTCAGCTGTTCCAGAAGCCACAGCCTTCACTGCATACACAATTGGAAACACAGTAGCCCTTAAGCTCTCCACAGGCAGAATCAAGGACCTTGCCATTAAGGCATTTCGCTTCTTCCAAACCAAATCTGCCATCGACGAAATCCAATTCGACCTAATAGCAAGTGAATTTTCACTATCCACCAACTTATCCCCTGCCAACCTACTCATTCTCTTCGAATCAAATTCCTGAAACAACCTTCCGACCGACTCGAACGCAACCTTCGAAACCGCATCCGACTTATCCAACATGTTCTTCCCGATCCGCAACCACCAATTCGAAACCTTATCAAGCAAACTAACATTATTCTCACAAAGCGTAACAAGGTCATCCCTAGCAAGAATACACCCCAAAGTTTCGGTGATGGAGAACCTCAAATTATCACTAGGCGAATCAAAACAAGCGGAAATTTCTTTATAGGAGTCAGTAATGAGCTTGGCTAGGCGATAGGACGGGATCGCAGCGAGAATGGAGACACCAGCAGCAGTGACATCGGGATCGGGAAAGTCGAAATCAGTGCGAATGCCAGTGCACACAATGTCCCAAAGATCTGCAGTAAGACGCGTAGATCGAATAAGATTAAAGGCGAGTTTCTTACACACGGCGGAGGCAGGGGAGGCTACGATCTCCTCGACGGCGGACTTGGCGATTACGGAGATGTCCCGGCCGGCGGCGGATTGCTGCAGGGCCTGGAGGAGAGCGCCGGATTGGCGTAGGGCATCGTTGGAGCGAAGGTCGGCTTGGATCTGAGCGAAGAGAATGTCCATGGAGAGAATCTGGCGATCCAATGAGTATGAAACGAAGAGCTTGAAGAATTAGTGGGAGAAATCTGCGACTGAAACCTCCATTAATTGATTGATGGAGCAGAAAATTAAGAAATGGAATGAACCTTAAGACTCAATTTGGAGATGGCAACAATGGCGAACAAACATGCTTTTCGATAATCACTTAAAATAAATCTTAAATTTTAACTACTTAAAATAATTACTCAATTTTAACTACTCTAAATAACTTTAGATTTCTAATTATTCATTTCAAATCCTTCAAAATAATTTTTCATTTTTACACATTAATTTATATAAAATTTGTTATGTATACCAATTTTAAGACCCTCTACTAAAATTATAGCGCATTTTTATCAAAAATTCATTTATACCCCAATTATGAGTGATTGAACTCAATCGAACTTAATTAATAACTAGTGATTGAACTCAATCGAACTTAATTAATAACTAGTGATTGAACTTAATCGGTTTGTTAAGTGATTGAGTTCAACTGATTGAGTTCAATCACTAGTTATTGATTGAGTTCGATTGAGTTCAATCACTCAGAATTTTGGTATATGTGTAATTATTTTTAATTTTTTAGCCTATTTTTGTTATACATGAACAATTCTCTAATTTATAATCAATTATTTTTAACTACTTAATATAACTCTTCATTTTAAATCTACACTCAAATAAGTTATTGTTTCTAAAGTCTTAAGTAAAAGAAATAAAATTTAAATAAATTTTTTTTTCTGCAACTCCTACATAAAAATCTACTTCCAGACGAGCTATTATAAAATTTTCAAATTTGAACTATTCGAACTAACTTCTCATTTAGAACTACACCCAAACACCTCGAGAAATAACCAACATTTTTTTTTAAATATTTGTGACTATCATAGTTTGTATGTATCTTAATTATATTTACGGATGTCTAGTCTTACAATATTTAAATATTAAGGAAATTTGTAGTAAATATTTCTAAATAGGTGCTCACCATGATTTCATATATCATCCATTTATTTTCAAAGTACTCTTAATTACTAGGTCACTCCACAATAATTAAACATTTATTTAATTAAAATAAATGATGGATTATTTTGATTGGTATTATGATACATGGTTATTATAATAACTATTATGATAAACTTTGTTTGAAAGGTAGATTATTATAACTTTATGAAAGAGAAATATTAATTTTAAACCATTAGTGACAATAATGTGAAATGACTATTTAGACCAATTCATCAATAACTATAATGTGTGAATCAAATATGGGTTAGATTATAATAACTCATTTTATGTTTCATAAACGATCCCCAAATACTACATTCATATTTTTATGTGAGATTTTTTAATTACTTTTAACTATTGTATTGATGAGTGAGTTATAAATAGTCTTATATGTTTTTTTTTAAACTGTCTTATATGTTATATAACTGTATACATAATAATTAACAAACTATTAACAAACTTGAAAAAAAAAACTTCGATCAAATTAGTGCTTCAAACACATATGAATCACACATATGATAAAATATATCATTGATAAACCCTACACATCTATATATGTGGTATATTATTTATCAGAGAATCATAAACATATAAATGTCGGACTATCGTCATTAACCAACGTATCAAAGTCGATCAACAATAGACCTTAAACACATAAATATCTAGTTTTATGTGTTTTATTTTTATTCTTTAATATTCTTTTATATTTATATAAACTTTTTTTTTCTTTCGTAAAAGTATAATGGAAGTCTAAGTTAGGCTCTTAGATGTACGGTACAAAATCAGATACTTGTATTATTGTTCTCGGTTGCCACCATATATTTAATTTAGTACAAATTGGGGAGAGAGACTTCAAATCTTATATAAAAAGTATAAAAGTTCTCAAATAAGATAAATGCTAAATCATAATTTTTAAGATTGAATCGTGATAAAAATATGATAGAATATAAAAGATTGTAAAGGTGCAAAACATAAAAAAGAAGCGCATCTAAACGTTCTTATTTATATTTAGAGTTTTTTGAGTGAAGAAAGAAACAAAGCGTATTGTAGTCAAGTAAACTCAACCTTGAAAGCTATTTTCACTTTTCTCCTTATTGATCGAGTAGCTAAAGTCACAATCATTTACAATCTCATGCTTTGTACCTCTCCCTATTGGTGGTGATCGTTTGAATTGTATTACAACCAATATTTAACCAAATCACACCATTTTTTAGTTGTATGTCATTTTTGTTAGTAGGTTGAATCAAGGGTGATAATGAAAACCGACAAAATCAAACCGAACCAATATATATTTATTTACTTCACTTTTTCTTTTTTATATGTTAGTTAAAATTTGTAGTTGATAAATGACTAATTATTTTTATTTAATTTAATTATAAATTATGAGAACTTTTTTTTTAGCAAAACAACATTAAAATATGTAGCAAGCACAATAGTAAAAAAGAATTACGTAGGAATTGAATAAAATAAAGCCAATAATTTTATTTTTTTATAAAACATTGGTTTAGATAATCTTGTTGTCAAATCGATTGAATGTTATCGATTTGGCCTAAAAATCAAGGAACACTTAACCAATGATTAATATTGGTTCAGTTTCTCTTTTTGTCAAATTAATCGTCATTAACCAACGTATCAAAGTCGATCAACAATAGACCTTAAACACATAAATATCTAGTTTTATGTGTTTTATTTTTATTCTTTAATATTCTTTTATATTTACAAACATTTTTTTTTCCGTAAAAGTATAATGGAAGTCTAAGTTAGGCTCTTAAATGTACGGTACAAAATCAGATACTTGTATTATTGTTCTCGGTTGCCAGCATATATTTAATTTAGTACAAATTGGGGAGAGAGACTACAAATCTTATATAAAAAGTACAAAAGTTATCAAATAAGATAAATGCTAAATCATGATTTTTAAGATTGAATCGTGATAAAAATATGATAAAATATAAAAGATTGTAAAAAGTACAAAACATAAAAAAGAAGCGCATCTAAAACGTTCTTATTTATATATTTAGAGTTTATTAAGTGAAGAAAGAAAGAAAGTGTATTGTAGTCAAGTAAACTCAACCTTGGAAGCTACTTTCACTTTTTCTCTCCTTATTGATCGAGTAGCTAAAGTCACAATCCTTTAAAGTCCTATACTTCGTACCTCTCCCTATTGGTGGTGATCATTTGAATTGTATTACAACCAATATTTAACCAAATCACACCATTTTTTTTTATTGTATGTCATTTTTGTTAGTAGGTTGAATTAGGGGTGATAATGAAAACCGACAAAATCAAACCGAACCAATATAGATTTATTTACTTCATTTTTCTTTTTTATATGTTAGTTAAAATTTGTAGTTGATAAATAATTAATTATTTTTATTTAATTTAATTATAAATTATGAGAACTTCTTCTTAGCAAAATAACATTAAAATATGTAGTAGTAAAAAAGAATTAGGTAGAAAACGAATTGAATAAAATGAAGCCAATAATTTTATTTTCTATCAAATATGGATTCAATTAATCTTCTTGTCAAATCGAGTGAATTTGACCCGTTACCAATTTAGCTTAAAAATCAAGGAACACCGAACCAATGGTTAACATTCATTCAGTTTCTCTTTTGTCAAATTGATTGACCTAAAATCGTACCGATATAACCCATAGTTGAATTAAAAATTTAATACTTTAAATTTCTAAAAAATAAGAAAAAAAAAAAGTTGAAATGGAAAGTTTAGAGTTAAATTTTGTTTGTTAATAGAATTTGTGTAAAGTTCATAAAAAAGTTTCCCCTGCGCTGGTCTGGACGTCCCTTCTCATCGTCTTCTTCGCCGATCTTGTTCTTGCTCTTGGTCTCAAGGTATTTTCTCCATTCCCATATTCCTCTTAAATGCTTATATTCATCAATGTCTGCAACCCCAAGCTCGATTAGCTCGTTCGAAAATCGATTGTTCACAATCATGTAAACTTGTTCGGTTGTATACTCTCAGAATCCGACAGATGCTTGATTACGTTGTTCTTTTGTCCCGAAATCGAATGAGAGATCGATTTTCAGTATTCATGGAAACGTTTTTTTTTACCCCATTTGAGGTTTGGGTTCTTTGATTTCTACCACCTTATCCATAATGTGTCTGGTTTAAGGGTTTTTTATTTGATTTCTTGAACACCCACTTGGGAGTTTTGCATGTTTGATGAAGAATTTATGACCTGGGATTTCTTTGTTGTTTAGTTTCTTTACAAGGGTGTTTTTAGTTGATGGAGAAGGACAGACCCCTGAGCCATTCTGGTGGATTTCCACCCCCGTCGAGTCGTTACGCGGGTCTTTCACCATCTGGAAGTAGTTTCAATGGTAAATCAGAGGCAACCTCGTCTTCAATGTCGCTTCCTCCAATGGCTCATGGTGCTCATTCCGATTCGAGTCAATTCGGGCGTGGAATCTCCACCGATTCTAATAGGTTCAGCCATGATATTAGTCGGATGCCTGATAACCCTCCGAGAAATGTTGGTCACAGACGTGCTCATTCGGAAATACTGACCCTTCCTGATGATATTTGTTTCGACAGTGACCTTGGTATCATTGGCAATGCTGATGGCCCTTCATTTTCTGATGATACTGAGGAAGATTTGTTGTCCATGTATCTCGACATGGACAAGTTCAATTCTTCCACTGCTAGCTCTTATGCTGCTGTTGTAGAAGCAAGATCAAATCCTGATTCAGCAATTGGAGCTGCAACTTCTAAGGATGATGCTGTTGTTGGTTTGAAGGAGAGGCCAAGAGTTAGGCACCAGCACAGCCAGTCCATGGATGGCTTGACAACCATAGAGCCTGAGATGCTTGTCTCGGGATCTGAAGAATACTCTCCCGCTGATTCTAAGAAAGCAATGTCAGCTACAAAACTGGCTGAGCTTGCACTAACTGACCCCAAACGGGCTAAGAGGTATATTTTCTCCAGAACTCTTCTCCTTTCTTTGTTTAACATGAAAAAAAAAAAAAAACCGATAATGTGTTCTTTTATGATGTGTACATATCCACAGAAGATTTAGTGTGTTAGTGTTGCTTTATTTTGCTCATTTTATATTCACCATTCTTGCTCGTGTGATAGCCAGAATTATCGTCCGTTGAATATGTTAAACCATCAATCGACCTAAAAGCTTAAATTGATGAGTTGGAGTAAATTTAATTATATCAACCAACACTCCCCCTTTGTTATGGCCTTAGAAGTTTGAGAAATGCCCTACAAGTGAAATTCAATTTTTAATTGGAGAGGAAACTACTTGACAAGGAGTCAAGGACGACTAGAACTCAAAATCTCCTACTCTGATACTTTGTTGAATTATGTTTAACCATCAACCCAAAAGTTTAAGCTGATGGGTTGGAGTAAATTTAATTATACCGATCAACATCGTCGCTATAGAAGTCAAGTTAATCCAACATTTCAACTTCCTTGGATGCATCTATGAGTCTATGACTATTAATTTCCTGTTTTTTTCCTTGTTGCTGATTATTTCACAGAAGTTATTCCTATTCTATGTATATAATTATGAAAGGTCGTTGCATGCAACTTTTCAACTAGCTTTTAAACTCTCTGGCCTCTGCAAGTCTACATATCGACATTTATTTCTAATGAATCAAAATTTGTATATATTTGGGTGGCCATTTATGGTCTTTCTTTCTCTTCCTTTTTCTTTTAATCAACTTACTTTATTTATTATCATTGAACAAGAAATAATGTGTCTATCGAGACTTCCTTTGATGAATTTGAACGGAAGAACATGGAACCCGGTCTTTTGTGCTGGTTATGAGGCAGCTATAAGTCAAATTTAAATGTCATATGCATGGATCAAACCATTATGAGTTGGTCTAGTTGAGTTGGTCTGATCCAGTGGTCAAATAAGGGTCTTGTAAATCATAAAGTGCTTATGAGTTAAATCCACGGTAGCCACTTAGTTATGTATTAATTTCCTACAAATTACCTTGACAACCAAATATAGTAGGGTTAGACAATTATCTCTTGAGAATAGTCGAGATGCACGTAAGCTGATCTAAACACTCAAAGATATAATAAACTCATATACATGAACCGCGTTCGTGTGCTCTCTTATCTCAAAGAGCCTGGAGACTTTTTTGATTCCTTTATACCCGCTCCCCCTCTCCATGCTGAGCATGTTTTCTCCAAATTTTTAATGTTTGAGATTATTTTCTTATGCGTCCAACTATGTAGATTCTTTTTCCTATTAAAAAAAGTTTTGGGAAATTTGTTCATTATCACCTTTGTTGTGCATCTCATAGGATATGGGCAAACAGACAGTCAGCTGCAAGGTCAAAGGAAAGAAAGATGCGGTACATTTCTGAGCTTGAACGGAAAGTTCTGACTCTGCAAACAGATGCAGCTTCTTTATCTGCTCAGTTAACCCTCTTACAGGTTGATTATCACATAATTGTGTTGATCAAACTTTTGGATGTGCACTATTTTTTATTATCATTTGAATTCCAGCATTTTATTTTCTCTATATTTCAGTATATAAAGATATCATATTTTACTTATTTCCTTCTTATTATCAGAGGGACACAAACGGATTTACTGCTGAGAACAGTGAACTAAAGCTGCGTTTGCAGACAATGGAGCAGCAGGTTCACCTACAAGATGGTAAGGACCTCATCTGTAATTTCATTTTCCAGGTGACTGCACATTATGGTTGCTTTCTCTTACTTTTCATCTTATCCTTTTTTTAATAAAAAAAAAAATAATAATTATTATATACAACTAAATGTAGGTTGTTGTCTTGTTGTTGGAAGGTGATTTTATATACCTTTTTTTACATATGTAGTTTTTTTTTTCTCTTTCTAGTCTCCATCTTATAATAAGGGTTGGGGTTCAATACTAGCCTGCCCCAAGTGAACTTCTGTAGAGACATTGACATAATCAGTCTTTTTTTTCAATGAAAAAAAAGAAAAAGAAAGTAGTGATGGTAAACAAAAAGTTGATCAAGTGAAGTATCAGAGCATAACTTTTGATTGATTGTAGGATGTCTTGTTGAGCGAGACGAAATGTGGCAGTCTGTGAGGTATTTGACTCTGTTAAGTGAAGAGTTGTGAGAAATTGGCCAATAGACATCTGAATAACTCTTTTAGGGAGGAAGGTGCGAGCTTCTTTATTTGATGAATTGTGATGTAGATGTAGGAAGCTAAGAATTTTCAGATATTAGTATCTTTTTTTAGTTTCATTTTCATCTGGATATTAGACTGTGGTGGGGCGTCTAGTGAATATTGAAATAGTTAGTGACTGCCGATTGTGGGGGCTTTACGTGCTTGAGATTTGGAGGGGTTCGTATAATCAAGCAATTGGAAACTTGAGATTCAGAAGCATTCATAGAACTAAGCAACTGGCGTACTTATTTGTTTTTATAACATGGATCAGCTTCAGCCAACCGTATGCTTCGAGTGAACATTTGAGAGGGTCGTACTTGATAAATCATTTTATTATTCCACCTATTTTCAAATGACTTAATGTTTTTTCCCCTTTGCAAGAAAGGAGGGCCTTTTGTGGCAAGTTGGTGTGTGTGCCATCCCATGGAGTCTTTTGGGGAGAGAAACAATAAAATTTTCAAAGTGGACCTTTTCTGGCTTGACGTGTGGAGCCTCATTAGATTCTATGTATATCTGAACTTTTGTTTCTAAGTTCTTATATAATTATTCTTTAAGCTCTATTTCTCTAGATTTCTTACCATTTTTATAAGGTCTTTCGCTTTTTGTGGGCTCTCTTTTTGCATATGCTCCTCTTGTATTTTGTATTTCCTTCGCACTGCATCTTTCATGTCGGTTCACACAATCGTGTCAAGTGTCAAGGGGGGTAGTCCATTATAGAAATTTTCCTTCGACGCCGATTGATCAATCCCAACTTGTGGTGTCTTGCTCTTGTGGCGCCTCAGTGAATTAAAACCATTAAATTTGTATGGGTGCGAGTGCCCTGGATATGGGGGCAAAACTCCAATTTGCCGTTATAAAAAAAACAATATATTAGTAACTACTGTCAGCATCGAGTATACGATATTAGATTTTGACCACTTGGCTTGGTAGAAGATTTCATGAATTCAAGATAGACTGGAAGGAGAGCTGTTCTTCTTAAGTGCCATCATGGAAATTATTTGAAGCATAATCCCTCTTACCTTTGTGGTACTTCTTTATTCTTTCTTTCTTTTCTATGAAAGCATATTTTTCATTATGTGTAATAAAGAAGTTTCAGGGAGTGCATTTAGTCCATTTTTTGCCTTTAGTTTTTGTAATTTCGAAAATGAGATGAGATTCAGTAAAATATCGTTGAACTAATCTTTATCTGCTTCTCTCGTTTCACAGCTCTAAATGAATCACTCAAAGAGGAAATTCAGCATTTAAAAGTATTGACTGGCCAACCAATCCCAAATGGTGGTTCAATGACAAACTTTGCTTCCTTTGGAGCTGGCCAACAATTTTACCCAAACAATCAAGCTATGCACACTTTGTTAACTGCTAAGCAGTTTCAGCAACTTCAAATTCACTCACAGCAGCAACAGCAACAACATCATTTTCAGTACCATCAGAGGCATCAGCTTCAGCAGCAACCAACCGGAGACGTCAAAATGAAAGGGTCGACTTCTTCTCCGAGTCCAAACGACAGCAACGCATCAGATACGTCCTCTCCCGCTTGTTGAAAGAGATAGCCTTGCAAATGTACCGGATCAATTTTTTTTGTTAGCTTTCAAAAATTTAGTTGCTTTTTGAGATTCAATTACTTCCCCCTCTCTACAATCTTGTATTTCCTTACCTTATTCAAGGCCCTCCCCTCTCCACAAGCATATTGTTTTGCTTTCCTGCATCTGTCAACTTATGTACAATGTTCACTGTTGTAGACAGAAATTTGTAGTTGATTTGTTTTTTAAATTGTGGATACCACAGTTTCTTGCATTGTTTTTCAATGCTTAATATTAAGCCTTTTCTTAAACCTTAGCCATTGTTCTTAATATATGTTTGGACATACTCCATCAATTTGCACATAACTGTACTTAATATATGTTTCTTGCATTGTTTTTCAATGCTTAATATTAAGTTTTTTCTTAAACCTTAGCCATTGTTCTTATTAATATATGTTTGGAGATACTCCATTAACTTGCACTTTACTGTACTTAGCCTTAGGTTCACTAAAAGAAACAAAGTAGAATCTTTAAATGGTGAAGTGAAAATGGACAACTTTGTTCATAAGATGAATTCTTAAATTCTTCTATCTTCTCCTTTTTCTTGGATTTTAGCTTTATTTTTATTATTTTATATAATGATATTTGGAATTTCATCACTATATACTCGGAGCAATCATGTCCATCAAAGTTCAGATTTGAAAGATAACAAGAAATTCTACTTAAAACTTGGCAAATTTTTTAGAAATCATGGTAGGTTTTCAACATATGGCTGTAAGTTCTTTTGTTGTGCAGTAAACAGAATCTGAGCAACAAAGTTCACAAGGCTCAACCATCAACAAGTAGACAATGCAAAGTTCTTTTGAGACATAAAATGCCAACATCTTGTTGCCAAACTTGATCTTCAAATTCCTCTCACCAGGTCCAGAACTCAGAGAGCACCTATACACTTTTCAAATATTTCTAAACTAACCAAGTATCATATTCTAACTCAATACTAGTTCGAAGCAATATGATCATTTCATCGCACTCCCTTCGGTTAATGGATGGACGACACTTGTCATGGCAGATAAGTCACATGAACTCATGTATTTACGCGACCAAAATCGTCCTTGGATGCATGTAAGACTTCAGATGAGCATTGGATGATTCACTATGTCTAAGAGAAACCTTCTTTGCTACCACAACTTGAATATATTATGGGGCCTAAATTAGACTTGGGGTAATGGAGTGGCTATCTATGCGATTTGTGACGTTTCCGTGAGTGATCATCTCTATCCTTAGAATCCCTTCTACGAGATCGGTCCTTGTCTGATGAGCTCCTCCGATAACGATCTTCCTTCTCAGGAGAGCTCCTCTGATAATAGTCTTCCTTTTCAGACATGCGAGGGGAATAATCATCCTGGTCGTTTGAGGCCCTCTTAGATTCATGTTTCATCTTCTCATAGTTCCCCTTATGAGAGTGCCCCCCTCTGTAGTCATTTGGGCTCCTCGTATGAGACTGATCATCTCCACCTGTAGAACTACTTCTTCGACTGTGTCTGTCCTCTGTAGAATCTTTCTTACTGGAGCCTTCTTCCCTACATACAGAATCTGCTTCTCTTCTCGGAGGAGACGGTACCTAGAACAATAAGGAACCAACAAAAAAACATAGGTGTCACAGTATCCAGACCTCAGTTCAAGTCAAGTGATTGTTCATAAGGTTTTACCATATGTATGAAAATCAAAGCTTATATGTTCTTTTTTTTTTTTTTTTTTTGATGTCCGTGACTGTCCGGGCCAGCTTGCGTGCACA
>JBBMEF010000022.1:5719640-5737335 GCA_037832685.1 Sicyos baderoa | reverse complement strand
TACAAATGAATATCTTTAAAAAATCTGCTATACATGTAATTTTTTTGTTCTATTTTGCTATACATGCAAAACCCCCTATTAATTATGCAAATGTATGTCAATAAACTAAGAAAAGTAAGATTTCAAAGGGAAATAAAATAGGAAGTGGAGCTCAACAAAACGGGTCGGGTCGACCCAAAGGTCCAGATCTAAACCCGCCAAATTCAAAAAAAGGTTCCATATTTATTCCACAACAACTCCTTCACATCTGCTGTACCATTTCAAATTTCTTCCCTCTCTTTCTTCTCCAACGGCTCTTTCTCTCTCCTCTCTCTCTCCTCTCCCTTCTTTCTCGCTTTCTTGTCTTCCCCAAACCCTTCGAACTGTTCATTCCATTTCGCCATTGATTTCCGATGAAGCACTTTATGCAGCCAAGAAACCCTATCTTGCGAGATCCCCATGCCGACTCGCCGTCTTCTTCTTCGCCCTGCCCTAGCGCCGGCCTCAAGGGCAGGCCCCCTCGCAAGCCCAAGGCCTCGAAGGAGAACGCCCCGCCTCCCGATCCCAACTCCATGGCTCCCGATCCCAAACCCTCGCCGGCCAAGTTGAAGAGCCCGCTCCCTCCTCGCCCTCCCTCGTCCAATCCGCTCAAGCGCAAGCTCAGTATGGACGCCGTTCCTGAGAATTCCATCCCTGGCTTCTCTGAATCTGGTGTGAAGGTACAATTCGTGTTTTGATTTTGCGTGTTTTGGGTTATTTGTGTTGGAATTAGGGCGAGTTTTTTATTTGGTGTAGTTGCCTTAGTGGATGGACTCTACTTAACTAAGCTATTACTAAAAGTTTGAATGTTGGACTGTGGTTGGTTTCTATTGCTATGGTTTGTTGGTGAAATGTCTTGAGAAAAGATTCTGTGTTATGTTAACTGGATGAGGCGTCCTAATAGTCAAGAAGGGTCTTAAATAACTTAGAGGTGATATGAACTTCTTTGACATTTAAATGTTGTAGGGTAACATGTTGTGTATCCCATGAGACTAGTCGAGGTCCCATAAGCTGGTTTGAGCACTCACGAATATCAAAATAGAAATAAAAACTGGGATGAGGGGTATGAATGCTTGTACAAGGAGAGATGGTGTACTCTCAATTCAAGAGAATTTGTTGCTTTAGCTCCCAATCTCAACTTTGAGATTGGCATTGAAACTGTTGCTAAGCATAGTTTGTGTCTATGATTTTCAGGTGGTAGTGCGCATGAGGCCGCCAAGCAAGGACAGAGATGAAGGGGATAATATTGTACAGAAAGTTACTGATGATTCTTTGTCAATAAACGGACAAATGTTTACTTTTGATGCTGTTGCTGACACAGAGGCAACACAGGTACGAATCTTTAGTGAGTTCTGTTGCAGCTCTCTGATGAACATTAGAAAAAGAGGTGAAAGATTAACCCTTTTTTGTTCTTCTGCTGTTGTCAGCTTGATATCTTCCAACTTGTAGGAGAACCTCTTGTTGAAAATTGTATGGCAGGTTTCAACAGTTCCGTATTTGCATATGGACAGGTATGTCTAGATCGTCTCCTTCGTCCACCATTCTGTTCCTTGCATTTTGTGATGCATATTTTACATACTAAATGCTTATGTACTATTTGAATCAGACTGGAAGTGGAAAGACATACACCATGTGGGGTCCAGCCAACGCTATACCAGACGACAATTTATTATGCGAACAAAAAGGCTTAACTCCTCGTGTTTTTGAACGACTCTTCGCTCGTGTAAATGAGGTGGGTTTTGGAAGTTAATAGTTCTTAGACTCTCAAAAGGTAGTTTTGCATAATCTCACATGATTAGGCTTTGACCAAAATTGCAGGAACAAGTGAAGCATGCTGACAAGTTACTCAAGTATCAGTGCTACTGTTCTTTTCTCGAGGTTCGATTCGACAACAGTTACCTTCCAAAGTATGATCTAAATATTAATCCATCAATTCATTCAAATTCACTGGATAAACTTTGTTTCAGATTTACAATGAGCAAATCACTGATTTATTGGATCCAAATCAGAGAAACCTACAGGTTATTGATATTCTTAAGGCCTGTTGGTCTCTCTCAATAATTGTTCTGCTTCCTGTAATATGATACTTATTCTGCCTTCTGTTGGATTCTTCTTACAGATTAGAGAAGATGTAAAATCTGGTGTGTATGTTGAAAACCTAACGGAGGAGTGTGTATCCACAATGGCAGACGTTACTCAGCTTTTATTGAAGGTTTATTATTTCCCTCTTCCTATAAATATAAATGTTGAGGATATTATTATAGATAGCATTTTCTCTATCAACTTTTGTTACTTACTTTCATTTCTACCAAAACTCTTTGATTTTACAATACGATATAATCCACCCATAAGCTCGTTATGTGATTTCATTTAGGCTTTACACAACCTGTGCTTACATTTTACTCTTTTTTGCATCGCATCCACATGAGAACTAATATTGCATGTATGTTGACAGCTTAAGGAGAGGGAGCATGTTAATGACATTACCAAGTAAATAGACCTATAACTACAATTTTCAGATATTAGGGGTCAAGTAGTTGTAAATTGTAATTGTCTATAATGTCTGGATATCATATAACATGAATTCTACCCATCATAGTTTGACTAATTTAATTTTGTAGATTGACGGAATTTTATTCAGTATAGTAGAAATCATAAATTCAAAATTAATCAGTTTTGAACCTTGTTAATTGAATTTAAGTTCCTATTCTTAAAGCACAAAAAAGCTAAACCTTAATGAAGATGCAGACGTTTGACTTTGCATTCTTAATTTTGAAGAGACAGAAAATGAACACTCTTGGTGTAAATAATCATTTACATGACATTTCATTTCGTGGTTTAATACTTTTGGTGAATTATATATTTTTGGGGAGGCAGCGCAATAACACTGTTGGAATGTCTTTGATAGTTGAAACATCATATTTACAATCACAGAATACTTGTGCAGGGTTTATCAAATAGGAGGACTGGTGCAACGAGTATTAATTCTGAGAGTTCGCGGTCACATACTGTGTTTACCTGTGTTGTTGAATCTCGATCCAAGGTACTACTAATATAATGTTGCTTATATCTTGTAGTATGGTCTCAATTGACTTGTATCAAATAATTAATCATGTAAGACATGAAAAGTGAAAAAGTAAACTCTTGTCACGACTGATCAATTATCACTAGATTAACAACTGTCGGCGCTGTCAGAGAAAGCCATTGAACTTAGAATTTGATAACAGATCACTCAATTTGTTTGGAATGGTAATACCTGAGCATTAAAAATTTGTTTGACAATCCTTTTAATTGTGCAGAGGATGGCTGATGGCTTAAGTAGCTTTAAAACGAGCAGGATAAATCTTGTTGATTTAGCTGGTTCCGAGAGGCAGAAGCTAACAGGTGCAGCTGGGGAGCGTTTGAAGGAAGCAGGAAATATCAACAGATCACTCTCACAACTTGGGTATAACCAATAAAAACTAGTGGGACATGTTTCAGTTTTATCATTTAAGAAGGGATCTTGGCAAGGAACTCTTTTTCCGTTTATTTTTAATGTTAATTAATTGGCTAATCATTTATCACAATGCTGGTTGATACAACTGCATGTTTACTATTTTCATCTTCAGTGAACTTCCATATCTGAAAAAGATTTAATTTTTGGTTTCATGACTAGCGAATTGGAGTTAGTCACTTCAAATTCATTTTGACAAGATGGAAAATTAGAGCAGAAGTACCAGATACCAAACATTAGAGGAAAAGTGTCGAATTCGAATAGAATTTGAGCTAATATTTTTGTTATATTTCAAGTTATAGTTTGTCTGCATGTCACTAAGGATATGCCTTGAAGAGAGTTTTTTTCCCATTTTATTGAGAAAACGATTGTGGTACAGGAATCTAATCAATATTCTTGCGGAGATTTCTCAAACTGGAAAACAAAGGCACATTCCGTACAGAGACTCCAGACTCACTTTTTTATTGCAAGAATCTCTTGGTGGAAATGCAAAATTAGCGATGGTTTGTGCCATTTCTCCATCACAAAGGTTAATATTATATTGCAGAGCTTCTCTTACCTTGAAGAAAAAATTTCCTTCTTGAAATGGCAATTTATGTGGGATGTTTTTGCAGTTGCAAGAGTGAAAGTTTTAGCACCTTGAGGTTTGCCCAGCGTGCTAAATCTATAAAAAACAAAGCTATTGTCAATGAAGTTATGCAAGATGACGTGAATCACTTGCGTGAAGTGATACGGCAACTCAGGGTACTATTTGTTCTCTCAGTATTTAACAATTTCTCACATAATGTCTATACTTTTTGAGTTTAGAATATGACTGAACTGAGATATTTGACAGGACGAACTGCAACGTCTAAAGTCTAATGGAAATAGTTCGAATGACGCAAATGGAGTGTCCTCTGCCGCATGGATCCGAAGAAGTTTACATCTACTAAAGTCTAGTATGAGCCGTCATATCACGATACCTCATGTGGATGATGATGGTGATCAAGAAATGGAAATTGACGAGGAAGCTGTTGAAACGCTCTGTGGTCAACTGGACAAACAAATTACTGGTTCTAAGGCTAGTGAAGTAAAGGAAACTGAAACTATTAAATCAGGTTCATCAATTACCTTAGAAGGTAACGAGTTATCTGGAAGTGAATGTCCAAAGGAAAATTCTGATGATATAGATGTAAATATGGAAGAGGAGACATTTGTACATGATGAGGTTATGACTGTTGGTTCGACAGAAGAGCCAGTTTTCGATACTCCAGTATGTTCCCGTGCTAGCTTGTCAAACCACCATAACCTTGAAACACAAAATCAAATAGAAACAAACTTGCTTGACCTAATCTCCTCAGGTGAACCTTCTGAGAATAATATTATGAGCTCTTCAATGGAGAGAGTAAAGAGTGGAGAAATAAAAACTCCAGGAGATGGCCCCTTGTGTACATCCTCTGAACCTCTCAGTGGATTTCAGGCTAACAAGTCTGATTTGGATACACTCAACAGTCTCTCAAATGGAGTTCTTAGTTGTGTTTCTCCTCCAGGTCTCAGCATAGTTCCTTATAATGTGTCACCAATTCTCAAATCCCCTACTCCAAGTGTTTCACCTAGAATCAATGATAGCAGGAAAAGCTTAAGGACTTCAACAATTTTGTCTGCTTCACAGACAGATCTTCAGGCTGAGACTCAGCTTGGCTTAGATCTCCTGCAAAAACCACTTGAAAAGTCCTTGAGAAGCAGTTCTGCTAATGCATTATCAATGTCTACCCAGAGTAAGAACAATGCTGTAACAACAGAGCAGTTGGCTGCAAGCATCCGGAATGGTCTTGAAATTATTGATAGTTGTCGTCAGAGTTCAGCATTCAGAAGGTCTTCATTTAGATTTTCATATAAACCTGCAGAAAAGGTTAATATGCCAGTAAACAAAACCGATGTAGGAGTGCAAACATCTTGCGGCGATGAGGCTGGTGGTGATAACCTTTTTATGTGCAGTAGTTGTCGAATTAGAAAGGAGCTAGAGGTTAGGGAGGAGCATAGCAGTTCAGATATGCAATTAGTACCTGTGGATGTTCCAGACTCTGCTGAGAAATCCAGGATACAAGTTCCTAAAGTATGTAAAGTTGAAAATCCATTTTTTCCTGCTGCTTAGTGTGTATATATTTTCAGGAACTAATGCTATATATTTTCTTGTTCTTCTGCAGGCAGTTGAGAAAGTTCTTGCTGGGGCTATTAGAAGAGAAATGGCACTTGAAGAGTACTGCAACAAGCAAGCATTCGATATTAGTCAACTCAACCGTTTGGTATGTTCACTCATGATTTATCTGTATTCCCCTGTATCTGCTGGCCATTTCTCCTGATTTCGCTCGACTTTGCTTGGGTCTTCTTTCACAGGTACAACAGTACAAACATGAGAGAGAATGCAATGCTGTTCTTGGGCAAGGCAGAGAAGACAAAATTCTTCGACTTGAGAGCCTCGTGGATGGTGTCTTGCCAACTGAGGAGTTCATGGAGGAGGAACTAGTGTCTCTTACACATGAGCATAAGGTCGGAGTCTCTATCTAGAGATATTTCGTCTGAGATTATTTCGTTTCTAACTTTGGCATGTAACAGGTTTTGAAGGAGAAATATGAGAATCACCCTGAAGTCCTACAGACACGAATGGAGTTGAAAAAAGTTAAAGATGAATTGCAAAGTTATAAAAATTTCCATGACTTGGGTGAGAGAGAAGTGCTAATGGAAGAGATTCAAGATTTAAGAAGCCAGCTGCAATATTACATTGACTCGCCTTCCGCATCCTCACGAAAGCAAAACTCTCTTTTGCAACTGACTTATTCTGAGCCTAGTAGCACTCCACCTCTTGGTGCAATTCCGGAGTCAACCGAAGAGACTGTCGAGAACAAACTTGAACAGGAGAGAGTTCGTTGGACTGAGGCAGAGAGCAAGTGGATCTCTCTTTCAGAAGAATTGAGAAGCGAACTTGAAGCGAGCAGGTTGCTAGCAGAAAAAAGAAAACGAGAGTTCGAAGCTGAGAGGGAATGTGCTCAAGAGTTGGAGGAAGCTATGCGAATGGCCATGGCAGTGCACGCACGTTTGCTAGAACAGTATGCAGACTTGGAAGAAAAGCACATGCATCTGCTTCTAAGACACAGAAAGATGCAGGATGGAATTGGGGATGTAAAAAAGGCAGCTGCTAGAGCAGGAGTTAAGGGTGCAGAGTCGAAATTCATAAATGCCCTTGCTGCTGAAATTTCAGCGCTTAAAGTTGAAAGAGAACGAGAAAGACGCTATCTAAGAGACGAGAACAAGGGACTTCAAGCTCAATTGAGAGATACTGCTGAAGCTGTGCAGGCTGCTGGTGAATTGCTTGTACGGCTCAAAGAAGCAGAAGAGGGAGTTGCTGCTACTCAGGTCAGTTACAAAATGATATAGATTGTTTTTCATTCTCATGAATCCATATTATCGATGAAATTGTTTCTTATCCAAAAAAAAAAAAATTGTTAAAAATAACTTATAACAGAAAATATAGTACTGTTTGCTTGGGAGGAATATACTAAGGTAGTCCAGCTTTGGTTTGAACATAAAATTAAATAAATGATTTATTTACTCAAGTATGCCTGGTCTTGTTCTAAAGTTGGTGGTGCTAAAATGGAAGCATATCATGGAAAAGCTGGTTAATAATATTGTTCATTTTGGATTTATTAACCATGGTTGTCCAATTTTTTGAGTCGAACATAAAATTGTTTATTGATGAAAGGGTGGCATAAACTTTATCTACACATCACTTAAATGCACATATAAATACCTAAACCTTGACCATTTTTCTATTATAGTTGGACATTATAGAAAAGATATGTTCCTTGTACATTTGCTGCATCAGCCTAGATTGAATGAAAATGTGGATTGTTTTTGGCCTGATTTTTATACTTCTTCTAACAAGTGGATATATCAACTAGTATTCTGTTGAGTAAGTTTTGGTCTAACTGCCCTCGATGATAACTGCAGAAGCGAGCAATGGAAGCCGAACAAGAAGCTGTGAAGGCGTACAAACAGGTCGATAAATTGAAGAAAAAACACGAAACGGAAATCAGCACACTCAATGCTCTCACTGCTGATTCTCGTTTACCAAAGGAAGCTATAAGGCCAGCTTACGATGACGAAACTAGCAAAGCCAAATACGACATAGACGAATCATCCCACGATCAGCGCTGGAGAGAGGAATTCGAGCCATTCTACAATGGTGAAGATGGTGAGCTACCTAAACTCTCAGAGCCTTCCTGGTTCTCTGGATATGATAGATGCAACATATAGGTTGAAAATTATGGTAGCGAAAACCGTATACATGTCACCCGTAAATTTCCCATGATATATAATTGTTCAATATAACCCTCTTTGTTTGTATTCAAATTCAAATTCTGGAAGTTCATAAGGGTGAAATGAATTGTAGAATTATTTTATTGTGTCTTTTCCCATCAAAGTCTTCAAGAAATGCAGGTCGTAATATTTCTTGTTTCTTTAGTCTTATTTATTAGCACCGAACTTTAGATACAAAAAAGTAATCTGGTTAGTTCTTTTCATTTCTTTCAAAGTTGAAGTTTAACTCATGTTACTATTATTGCATCACAAACACATGGTTCAATATTGCATCACAAATACTCCAAATGAAAAAAAAAGGTTATGTTTCAGTTTAACTAGGGGTGTTTATACATTCCCTGAAATTCAACATCCTCTCTTACTTATGATTTTGAATAATCTTCACGCCAAATAGATCCCTTAATTTGATAAAGGCATGGATCTTCAATGACTTAAAAATATCATATGTCATCTTCACTCGGTAAAAAATATCTGCAAACTTCTATATATAGAATTTTCCATTGCTTTTGTGCAGCCAAAACAATTATTAATCTGACAGTTTCAATTGCTTTTGTATATTATATTTCTCAATTGTCATCAATTATTCGTTCATAACCTTTTGTCATTTGGAAATTTGAATGACATCCTCAATTCCAACATATTCCGAATCTACAAAAGAAAAAAAGAAGGAACTAATTCTCCATCATTATCAACCTCATCATCGATTTTAACCTCACAATGATTTTTGAAATGAACTCATTCTCATTTCTGTGTTATGTTAAAGATATGAGTTTCTTTATTAGCACCAAACTTTAGAAACAGAGTAACCTGAATAGTTCTTTTCATTTCTTTCAAATATGCTGTTTTGGATAAGAAATAGTTACATTTTGTTCTTTTTGATATTAGCTTATTTAATATCATAAAATATTCTGTCTTTTTAGGAGAGAAATCTTGGGAAAAAGATTCTTATTTTGTATTTGAACTTTCATAATTCATTGTCATTCAGACACATGTTGTCATCTTATTGACAAGTACAAAGGCTTGCATTATTCACCATGCAACTTTCTGTTCTTTAGTAGAGGTTAAAGATATTCTTCCCTTAGGAGTGGCTGTCAATGGGGGCACCATGGAATGAGTCCCAAAATTGTGGTGTTGAAGCAAAAAGGATAATGGATGGGCCCCAAAAGTAAAGGGGCAGAGATAACATAGGTTTTGGAATGAAAGGATTTCAGATAATGTTTTAGAGATTGGGCATAAAAATAGGAGCCAGTCATCAAAGTTCATTTACTTTTTAGGATTTATGAGAAAATCTTCACATTCATTTTCCATTCCATTCCATTCCATTCCTCTGGTGTGAAAGGAAGAATAAATTAAAAAAAAAAAAAAAAAAAAAAACCTGAAATTGGAACTGTTGTCATTTACTTGTTTGGTTTTGTTGACAAATGGATAGGAGGCAAAATGTTCAGAAGGATCAGAGAAATGTGTCTTTGAAACCAAATGGACAAGTTGTTGTTAGTTCATTGGCAATTCTCTTCCTCAAATAAGAGGAGACCATTCAATTTAATGCATTGGAGACATAAAACAAGATGCTTGTGGCTTTGTCCCTCTATCTTTCTCTCTCTACTAAGGACCAATTCTTGTTTACCATTAAAACTCAAGAAATAGACTCTTGAGAGACAAATATAAAACAAGTAGGGCTCTCAACCCTAGCTATCCACCCATCCTTTCATCTCACCAATTTCATATAATTATTGAAAGCCATCATGGATTGGACTAGTGCTGAAAGAGAATATAAGATTTAAGAGATTATTAGTTCAATGTAGGATGACCATCTAGCTAGAAATTAAAATTTTACAGATGTATAGTCTATTTGTCTAGTGAGAATAGTTAAAATAGGCATAGACTAACACTCATAACTATATAAAGAAAAAGTTTGTACATTTAATGCCCATTTTCTCTCTCTTTTAGAGTAGGAAGAACTAATCCATCATAATTTAAAGATGGAAATGGATTTGAAAGTGACCAATGGGAGACAATACCAGCCATGTGATAGTGAGAGAGAGAAAACTTTCTTTTCCTTGGTGGAATGGAAAAGGAGGCTGTTTGGTTCTAGTTAATGAGAGATGAATTTTTAGAGTGAGAGAACTTTTCCTTGAAAGGAGAGGGCAGTTTGGTTATAGCGAGTAAAAACTATTGAACGTGGCCGTCACAAGCCACAACACGATTGGTCCCTCCCAATTATTGGATGCTCTTATACATTCAACCGCGTAAATTACCAATATATCGAGTTGTTCTAGTTCTTTAAATAATTTTTTCACAGTGAAAGAACGACTGACAAAACTTTTGAAATTCCAACAACAAACACGTTGAGTGAGCTATTATATAGTCCATTCGTTTGAAGTTACAATAATTGTTATCTTGGTAATCATGAACAATAATTACCTAAGATAATCATTATCCATCTCGAACTTCTTCTTAAAAATTGTATGATTCTGTAACAATCATCGTATAGACCATTGACATTGCCCTAATTGCTTGCACTCCACTGTTATCATTACCTATACCACAAATAAAATAATTATAACTCACCAACAATCATAATAAACTTCTTACCCGAAATGCCCCCTTAGAAAAAAGAAGATTTGAGTTGTCTCGCCTAAGTAAGAAAACATTATTCAACAAAGAATTGTTCATATTATTGGATGCTCTTATACTTTTAACTAGACAAAATTACCTACCAAGTTGTTCCATCTATTATTTGGCCTTAAGTCATAGAACAACATTATTCAACAAAGCCGCCTTACCTAACGGTATAAAATTGCGGTCACATTGTTCCAATCTCTCAAATAATTTCTCGACTTTATGTCATTACGATTTGGCTATCACAATTGTTCACTACCCCACAGAAGAAGAAAAAAAAAACTAAAAAAAAAAAAAAAAAAAATGTTTATGCGTATACGTTTTTCTTTGTCCTATTGTCTGAACTGTGTTGTGTTATGGATTACATCTCAAGGACAGTGCTTGGAGTTGAAGCAATAACTCCAAGAAAAAAATGGGGTAAATTTTGATTCCAAATGACAGTAAAATAATTATTAATTTCTTTAGATGAAAGAAACAGTCATAATAGAAAGGTGAAAGGGAAAAAAAAAAAAAGTCTTTGTTCCAATCATGGTTAGGTGAAGCATTCATTCATTCCAAACATATAATAACAATAATAGCAATAATTATCCCATCAACCTTGCTTGCTTTCTCTAGGCCCCTCTTTGTAATTATCAAACCTATCATCCCATTTTTTTTTAGTTCTCAACAAAATTAACTCAATAATATATAGTTGTTTCTTTATCTTTACTACTCCATGCTTCTTTTGATATCTAAACTTGCATTTTGACTATTTTCATGAGATAATGTTAAGTAAATTTATTATTTTGTTATTTTTATTTTTAATATTTAAGTCAACTCATAGTAGTTCTGTTTTTAGGCCTGGTTATGCTTTTAGCATAGGAGATTGGATGATTCAAATCATAAATATTGAAGTTGTTAATATATCATAATTACGTCAGTTGAACTATTCACTTTCGCTATTATATGAATAAAAAATAAAAATTTACTGTAAAATGTATTCTTCAATTGAAATAGATATGTTTGACGAATCAAAAGTCATTGAAATGATATATATAATTATTTATCGATGAAAAATGTCGAGTTAAAATATGGAGAATCATTTTAGGGATTAAAAATGAGATTTAGGGTGTATTTTTCTTCAAATGCTTATATTCTTTCTCTACCCTACCTAGAACACAAAAATATTAAATTAGTGTGTCAAAATTGTTTGAGCTTCAGCATTTGATTCTTAACAGATCTTTATATATAAAATATTAAATTCCAATCTTATGAGAATAATAACAGACAGATTACATCCAATCATTCAGCATCATTATGTTTTGCCTACAAATAATTACAAAAGTTATGTTTAAGTTAGTAGAAATAATCCATTGGCCTTTTTGATTTCATGTCATTGTCTGTATGATACTCAAAATCTATCATTAACCTAACAATATCTTTCCTGAAGTAATTACAAGGGATCAGAATGATTTTTTTATTGACTTTACTCACTTTTTTCCTTTTCTTTTTTTAATAATGATTTTGTTAAAATGCTAAATCTTCCCCTGTTGACTTCTAATCCAAATTATGATTCTAATTGTAATCATCTTTGAGATTGTTCATGTTTGTTTCTTGCCTTTAGCTGGATTCCCTTTTAACCGTTAATTATAATGCCTTATTTGGCTTTTAATTAAAAGTGATAAAAAGAATAAAATTGAAGGGTTGGTACAACTACTGATTTATGAATAGTAATAATGGAGATTTTTCATGAATATTAAAAAAAAAAAAAAAGAATTCTAGAGATGTCAAAATTCTAGAAAAAAAAAATCAACGGTAAAGTATAAGTTTAAACTGCATATGGAAGAAAGTTAGAGTTTAGTTCTTACAGTTTAAAAAATTCAACTTAATTAAAATATCGAATATCTATGAGTACGTTTGAAATCAAATACTTATGAATCAAACGTAACTGTCTTATGACATTAATCGAAGTACTTGAAAACAGACTCGAACACTGAAAATTATTCCGAATGAAAAGTAGAAGAGAGACAAAGATAGTATTTTAAGTAGAAATGGAAAATAGAAGAAAGAAAAGGTTAAATATCTACAAAGAAAGGGTATCCATCTCTTTTCAAAAGAAAAAAAGAAAAAGAAAAAGAAAAGAAAAGAAAAGAAAAGAAAAGAAAAGAAAGGGTATCCATCTACATCCAAACCCCACTATGATATTGCTTTCTTCTTCAGCTTATCCATTTTATAGACTAATAAATCTTATGCTTTTAGTTTGTGAAGTAGTTAGAGTTTTTAACTGCTGCCAACATGGGTAATGAAAACTCCATTGAAAAGGAAATAAGAAAACAGAAAAAAGGGTATGCTTTTTTAATATTTACTTTCAAGTCATCTCGACTATTTTCACTCTAACATCCTAGGCGCCCAAGATATTGAATCCGAATTTGTCCCTATGGGCAGCCCTCACTCGCATACATGCTAGAAATTTATTTTTAGGAGGTCACCCAACCTAAGACTCCTCCAACCTAAGCATGTTTAACCATGAAGTTCCTTAGATTGAGTCATCGAAAAAAAAGATGGACCTTATTGATATAGGTAGTGCAAATCATATCTTTTAAGCCCTATCATTCAGATGTGGCAGGCGTTACATTCACAAACAAAATAGACCGTTTGTCAAACTCAAAAAAATAGAAAATTAATTCTTAAGTGGTCACTACTCCAAATATGGATTTAGTGGCGAATTGAATCCATAATTTGAGACTACTCAAAATAGGTGTCCTTAGCTGTGATTTGGTAGATAACAAAATTGAAAGTGGCTTTGGATTCCAGTTAAGAGAAGCACTTTAATTTATTTATTTTTGATTATTTTGGAGTTAAGAGTAGAAATGTCCCCACACAACAGCTGGTTTCATCAAGTAAGAATCAAATTTTTCCCACAAGTTACGCCATTTAACTTAGCATAATATGGGACCCTCAATCCTATCAAAACTTTTTTTTCCAGCTATACTCGAAAGCAACTCATTCAAAAGTGCCGTTGGTTACGAGTTCGAGTCCGAAAATCGGTATTTGCCTCTTATATTATTTGAGAGTAATTATGTCTTCTACGCAGAATTGGTCTCCTTCCCCCAATTTGTACTGAAGTGCTTCTGTTTCTGTTTGGTTCATGAGAAAATCCAGAAAGAAAATCACACAACAAGTCCAGAAAGATATAGAAACAACAAAACCAGAAACATAGAATTGTCTGAGAAGAACAATGATAACATTTATGATTATTATTTCTGAGTAACAGTAATACACAAGGGGGGGTTGGATTGAATGTCAGAACTTTTCAATCTTTTTTCCAACACTACTTTACAAAATGGCTATAACAAGAAAAACATTCAAATGTGGTCTGATAAAAAATTTGAGGCCACCACCAGTTTTTGCTGCTGCAATTAGTAGTTCTTCTAGCATTGTACAGAGCAGAATTCTTGAAAGAACTCTCCAAAAGAATGAGTGGCTTGGTACATGATTTTCAGAAAGAAACAAAAACAAAAGGGGAGAATTGTTCTACTTTTGTCCTAAAAAATGGAACTGGGAATCCCTCTCTATGTACAAAAAGCCTCGCTCGCCGAGGGGGGCCGCCATGGAATTCGGCAGTTTGTTCTTTGATGCTTTTACAATTCCCTTTTCATCTCATCTGCAGCCATAGATTTTTGGATTCAGTTTAGAGATTTCACCAAAAATATAGCTTCAAATTCAGTTAAGAGATCTAATGAAACTTTCCAAAAAACTTACCATTAGGATTATGCAGCTGATTCTGTCCATAACCCATTTGAACTACAGTGTGGAGTTCATCCTCCCAGAACTTTGAAATCTATATAACAAGTTAGAGATGATCTTTAGACTATGCTGTGAAGAGATGTTAGTTTCAACACTGATAGGAAATAGATTAGCAATTTACTTGGATTCCATTTCCAGCTTCGCTGTACCCATTCGGCATTTGCCCGGTTAGATTTCTTTGCAACACGTTACTTGCGGATGCGACGGAGAATTGCTTCTCTGTCCCATTAGAAATGCCACTATGAAGAGGAGGCATTTGCATAGGTTGATATTCGTATGCGAATGCAGCCACGGATGAATCCATAGGGTAAATCGTTTGCGGTGACGAACCCGGACCTTTCAAGATCTGAAAGATGCAAACCACACAAGATTAGCTAGAATCCTAGGGGGTAATTAAGCAGTAAAAGTAAGAGATGCTCTGCTTTTCACTTACATCTTTTGGCAAAAGGGTCTCCATGTTAAAATCCATCCTTGGATTAACAGTTGCCAATTTCATTGAAAGAAACTGCATCAAATCCAACCCATCTTAGAAAACTATATACATATATATTATATATGCATACAGAAATATGACAGATCTTTTGAATATTTGGTGATTACCTCAACTTGGTGCTGCAAAGACTGAACATAATTTATAATTTCATCAAGCATCACTGCCTTCCCAGTTACCTGCAATGAAAAATGCAACTCCAACTTTAGAACTATGTACTATTTTCATTTTCCACCACCAATTATCTCATCTTAAAAAGAACTATAAACTAAGACTGCAGAATTGTAAATTCCAAGCACCTTATTGCAACCAGGAACGAGATCTTGAAGAAACTTCATCCGTTTGCTGATTTTCTCACGTCGGACCTGGACAACCATCAGCAAAGGGAATTGTAAGCATTTAAATCAAATCGGAGTGCGAAAATAGGAAGCATTCGCGTTATAGCTCTTACTCTTTCAGCCAAACTGTGGCTATCTGTAGCTTGTCCCCTTCTAGCTCTAACATGGATATAATCCTTTGGTGGCTCAGCAGGCTTTGAATTATCATTATTTTGCTTCTGATTTGCATCCTCTGAAGTTTTTGTGTCATCTTTCTTAGAAACTTCCTCTGGTTTGATTTTCTTTCCAATTGATTCTGATTTCTCTCCAACAACCTATAGACAATAATTTGCATTCCCATTTTATTTTCCAATTTTTTGTTGTTAAGGAAATATAACCAAAACCAATAGACTCAAAATTTGTAAATATACCTTCACATCCTTTGCTTCAACAGTGTGAGCTGATTTCCTCTTCCTAGTGCTGACTCCACCTTTTCCCTTGAAACCCGATTCCCCAGCACCGGTAATCTGCTCCGAAACCGAAGATCCCTCCCGCGAATCATCCGCATTTTCGGGTGTCGAAGACCTCGAAAACCTGTTCAGAACATTCTTGCTAGCCATTGATTGGGTTCCTTCCTGAACCCCCCCAATTTGAGAGGATTTGTAACTTGAAACCCTAGAAAGCTTTCCAGATTCCACCACAGCTCCACCCATTATTGATCCATTACCAAATTCTTGAGTTTCATTACAACCCAATTGCCCATTCACTGCAAGATTCATGTTCCCAAAACTAGAAAACCCTAGATCAGCCGAAAACGGGGCCAGATTTTGAGGAATCGAATTCCCTCTCATGTGAGACTCCATGATCGGCGACAAATTGAGCTTCGGCGGCGAATTCAAAGGCGTATTGTAACAAGAAGTGTTGGTGCTGTTGTTGTTCGTTCCGTTCAACGGCGAAATCTCGCCGGAATTGCAAATGCTCCCGAGCCTTCCGATCAACTCCCGCACCATCACGTTTTCACCGCCGCCGCCGATGACAGTTCCGGCGTGGGAATTCGCCGGAGAAGACACAATCGAACTCAAAGTAGATTCAAAGAGATCGCTCTGATCCATGGAATTTTCCCAATTGGGATTGAACAACACGCTCGAATTATAAAACCCACATCCATCGTTCATGAAGAATTCCCTCTCCATATTTGAAATTCAGAGAAAGAAATGGAAAACCCAGATGAAGAATTGTGGGGAAATCAAAGAATCAACAAACCCAGAAGCTTTTTCTGCAATGGCAGAGATGATGAAATGATTTTGTTTGTCAGTTTTGTGGGCTTAAAATGGAAGAGAAGATTAAAAAAGAGAGAGAATTGGGAGTGAGAAATGTGGGGAAGTGGAGGGGAAGCAACATAGATAAAGGGGAGCAAATGTCTGTTTGACTTTTTTTAAAATAAAAAATAAATAAAATAAACAAATCAATTTTTTTTTCTTACTCTCTTTGAAAATACTTTTTATAAAATAAAAAGAAAAGAGATATTAAAATAATGTTAATCATAATGAAACCATAATTATAAAGTTACTTAGTTGTGTGTTGCTATAATGATATTTTAATTGAATTTGACATTACAAAAAAAAAAAAAAAAAGCTAGCAAATAAGCAACCATTTTTTTTTTTTTTTTTAGAATCAACATTTTATATATTTTTTTTTTAGTACAAGTCGAAGGAACGAATTACAAATATATTCTGGGGATCTGACTCGTAACATCTTATATATATTGTTGAATTAAAAAATCATTATATTTCTCTATCTCTTTTATATATATATATATATATATATATTAATTAGTAGTTAAAAAATCAATTATTTTTCTTCGATCCTTCCTTGATAACGTAAAATGAAAACTAGTAGAAACATATCATATTAAAAAAAGTTCAAACTTGAACTTTCACATTTTAAAAAAAAATTGTGGTTTATATTTTATAAAGTTTTCATACCGATGCCTTAAAACACGACAACTCTTAAGTCGACATAACGTAGTGTTACGTTGTCGAAAATCTTATAAAGAACTATGATGATACGGAGTAATCCACACATATTAATGTTTTGTTAATGTCAGTATAGTACGAATTAAATATAAATATATATTAAAAAACTTTAGGACTATACAATTGTTGAATTTAATTATGAAAGTAAATATCCAGCTAAAATGTTATTTATGTAGTTTTAGAATTAAGATAGGGAGCGGAAATTTAAGTCTAGTACTTTTCGAAAAGGTTGTATACGCCTTATATATATATATTCTTTTTTGAAGATGAGACCATGCTTAAAAAAAAAGTATAACAATTTTCATAATTTATAAGTCAAAAAGTGAAAAATACTCGGTTTGTGTGTCCAGCATTTCATATGAAATCTGTCACACACAAAAAAAAAGAAAAAAAGAAAACATTTCTTAATTTTTATGGAAAATATTTGGAAATTTATACTTCATAAAAAGAAGAGAGATTTGCATGTTTAGACCATATTTAGAAAGTAATTGCAAAATTATTCTTCTATGAGAATATTAGCAAAAATAAAATTTTCCTTTTAATTTCAAAAATATAGAAATTGTTCAATTACATATGTACC
>JBBMEF010000022.1:5691361-5717408 GCA_037832685.1 Sicyos baderoa | reverse complement strand
ATTTTACATTGAGATTCATTTGTTTTTTTTTTCTTCTAAAAATTTATTTATGCTATAAAATGCAAAATTTTGATAATCATTTTTATATATAATTTTTAAAATATATATGTTACATTTTTAAAAAAATTTAAAGAAAAAAATTAAAAAAAAAAACTAGAAATAAGAAACAGTTATCAAACAAGTTTGTTTTTGTTTCTTATTTCTTAGAAATAAGAAACAGAAACAAAATAAGAAACAGAAACAGTTATCAAACATATTTTTGTTTCTTATTTTAAAAATGTAAGAAACAAGAAACAAGAATTAAGAAATAAGAAACGGGAAACGAGAACGTTACCAAACGGGCCCTAGATGTCCGGAATCACAGATGTCTCACATCTTAGATGATGTTTGTTTTGTAGGAATATTTGATAATATTTAGATAACTGTGTTTCTCTGATAGGAATCGTATTGGACATGAAAATTTTTTACCTAATATTTCCAATAATGTTCATACAATATTTATATAATTTTTACTTTAATTTAAAATAATTTTAATTTATATAACAAAATTGTTTATATTAAAGTTTAATTTCATGCCTATAATGAATTATAAATTTTTAAAAGATAGTTATACTTTTTAATTACTTTTATTTATATATATAAATAGATATAACCAAAATAAATAAAATTTTGAAATAAATAATATCACTTTTGTATTTTTTTTTTTTTTTTATTAATTGTGCCTTCGAAAAAGTAAAATAAAAAAATATTTTAAATTTTAATTCGAATATCTAATAATAATTAAAAAAGTTTTTTAATATATATATTTTAAAATAGGATAAATAAAAATTAATAAATATAAATGTATATTTTTAATAAGAAAAGTAAAATTGTCAATAGACGATTCCCTCATCATGGGAATCTTAGAAACCCACCAATTAAAAGAGCATCCAAATTTTATAGGATGTCCTTCATATGGGAATCCTAGGAGGGGAATGTCAGATATCGGGTATTCTTTTAATTACCACGAAACGAACATGGTAATCTAGATTCCCATGACATGGGAATCTGAGATTACCTCTAAATGAACGCCCCCTTAATATTCAATATTCTCTTTAACCATTAAGTCAATTCACGATAATTATCATCTTTTTAATTTTTAAGCGTATAATAATTTTTGAAGTATGACATTATAATCGAATGGGATCCATGAAATCGGCATTTATAATCTTACTTCCCAAATTTCTACTTAAAAAGAAAGTATGACATTATAAGAAGCAAATGTGAAATCAAATAAAGTAATCGTTTTGTTTTGATTTCTATTTTTAATTTAAAATATTCGCAGAAATAATTATGTCAAGCGAAAAAGATGTGTTAGCCTTTTCGTAGCTACCAAATAACTAATCACATGGACTATATTGATATTAAAACTCATCATACTTTTGTTGCCATTTTGATGTCTTTTTTAATTACTATTTTCTTTATAGAAAAAACACATATTGAAATAGGTTGAATGATAAAAAATGAAATAAAGTTAAAATAATGAAATTGCATCATTCTAAATAAATATTTTTTTTGTTTGAGTTAACGTACATTTTTTTTTTAAATATAAATTGGAACTTCGCTTTTCTATACTTGTGACATTATTACTTTATTGATTCGTCCTTAGTTTGGGACACCGTCATAATATGTGAGTAGAATATTTGAATTTATGATATTTTAGTCGTATTTTATACTAGTTAAATTAAGTGTGTGTTGGTAAAATGATATACAAATAGTTCATTTTGTATTATTTATGAACACCAATGTATAATACATCTCAATGTGTAAGGTCTTTATACTTGACAATTAAACAAGCACCCAAAATGAGCTTAATTCAACACAATACATATTCATATATATACTTGTAATCTATATAATGTGTATATATGCTTGTGTACTATGTGTGTATTCACTTTGAAAAAGAAGGATAATTGTGTACATGTGCCCATGAATGTAGGTCAAGTTTTGTCGAACCACATAATATCTTTGTTGTTCATATCTTTTTCTCTATCTCTTGTGTACGTGCTTGTCTCATTTTTATGATGATTATCGCAATTAATGTAAAAGTATAATTAGAGGTTGGAGAGACATGGGTTGAGATCGACTTACTTCACAAAGAATATGAGAAACAAAGAGTACGAGTATTGTCTTTTGATGTATAGATTCCCTTGATACATTTTGAAACAAAACTGCTCCATTTTGATCAAGAATATCTCATCGAAATTGCAGAAGAAAATCGTCAGAGCTTCACAGCTCTCTTCCTTAAAGTTGATCAAATTATGAACAATGCAAACTAAGAGATTTTGATCGAAAGAGCATTGATAATCCAGTGAGTTGTGGCGAGAATACAATGACACACGAGACAAGATCATGTGGGTAGATCAAACAATCAACTTTCTTCCAATTTGAAGATTAAACAACATTGAACATGACCAATTTGAAGATTAAACAACATTGAACATGACCAAACCTCTCTCTATATATATAAATAAAGATATGAAATTAGAGGCAAATGAAGTATAGGATTTTGATGGATTACATTTGAATTTGCATTTCAACGATTTTGCAGTAGTGTCAAAATCCGACCAACTCCACCTCCATTCTCTTTCTCAAATATATATTTTCTCAATTTTTAACTAATCTCGAGATCCCAAACAGTGTCTGTCGGCTACCCATAATTAAGTAAATCAACACATTTTTTTAACTAATTAAATTAATCAATACAAGCATTACCAAAATAATAATAATAATAATAACATTTTCAATTTTGTGACAACAATAATTGTCAAAATAAGTAGGTTGATGATTAAGAGAATATTTATTTAAATTTCTCACCCAAAATTATTATTAAACTCAAAAAATATTTTTTTTTTTAATTAATAAATTAATAGTGAAAGATTAAACAATAATGTTATACTCTAATTAGGACAATAACACATTATCAAATGAGTCAATAACACAGTTGATTATCTTGATTTATGTTAATCTATTTAAACTCCCAATCACAAGTTCGAGTTTGAAAATTGATATTTGATTTTCATATTTTTTTTTTCACGATTGAGCCACAAACAACAATTCATTTATACACCCTAAACAATATTTTGTCTATCACTGACATCAACCAACCCAATTTGACGGGTTGAGTTGGGTTGAATACATAAATGGGTTGGGTTGAATACATAGATGAGTTGGGTTCAAAATATGAAATTTTCATGGGTTGGGTTGGGTCAATGATTGACCTAAAATTAACCCAACACGACCAACCCGAATTTATCAATTAGTTTAAAAAATATTTATTTTTATCAATATAATAATTATTATGTTATTTAATTATTTATATTATATATATGTATATTTATTTTATTTTATTATTATTGTTAGACTTTTAGTTTTTAGGATTTAGGGTTTAGGTAGACTTGAATTTGCATTTGCAATAACAATATACTTATGTTAATGTTTGTCCTAAATTTATAGGAATCGAAAAAATGATGTTAGTTTCAAATCTATGAACCCGATAATCTAACCCAATCCAACCAAAAAATAAAGGATTGGGTTGGGTTGAGTGTTTAACTGAATTGAGTTGGATTGGAGAATTGACCGACTCAAATTTTTGGGTTAGATTGAAAATCATCCCAACTCAACTCATATTCACCCATATTCTCTATTATATTCTAATTCATTTCTCACAATAATTTTCATTTGCCCCACATATTTTATAACTTTTTTTTTTTAAGGAACCAATAGATGTAGACTTGACATTATAAATTTATACTTTAAATGAAAATAATTAATAATTATAGAGGGAGAAAAAACCCAGGGATCTTAAAGCAATATTCAATCATTGATTTCCATTTTGACCCGGACAAAACCGATGGCCTTCTTCGAGTACGTGTCCATTTTTCATTGGGTATGGGCACGATTTACGAGACGGATAAAAAATAGTTAATTATTAATTGTCAGTGGTTTTTTTCTTAATTATTTGATCTGACAAATTGTGGAGTTTTATTAGTTATTTATTCGAAATTATTTTGGAGAATTATAATTAGGTTAAAAAGTTGAAAAAAGAGAATCATTGAATAGCAGAGTGGCAGGTAGATTAAATCATTAGTTTTTCTTCTCAAACAAAAAAAAAAACATTAGTTATTTATTTGTATTTTTATTTATTTATCTTAGTATTCTTATAAATTGACTACTGCGGGAAGGGAAATGAAGGAAAGTGATAATAAATTGGTGTTTGGTGAGAAAAGATGGGAAGGGAAGTGATAATAAATTAGTGTTGGGTGGGAAGGGAAAAGTGATGTGATGTTTATATATAATAAAAATAATATATATTTATTCTTTTTTGATATAATATTCATAATTGATTTTTTTTCAATGTCATTTTAAAATTTATTTAATTTTATTTATATATAATAAAAAATTTGCATTTATAAAATTTTGATGGATTATAAAATGAATGTTTATTAATATTTATTTTTATATAAAAAAATTTAAATGCATATATTATCGAAAAAATTGAAAGCATGCATAATTAATAATATATATTTTGACATGTCCACACATAGATCCAAGAGTTTCAAACTTAATTTTGACATAAGTTCCAAACTTAATTTTGACAATTTAATTTTGAATGATAATATAACAAAATGTAATTATAAAAACATTAATTTTTTTATACAAAAATTCGCTAATTTTCCGTTCAAAGGATAACTCATTTTATTTTAATTGTTACTTAACAAATATTTAATTTTTATACATTTTGATCATTACCACTATTAAATAATTAAATTTGGTAATAAGATATGAACAATCAAAATACCAAAAATTTAAATTGCTAAGCATTATAAAAAAAAGTTGAAGGCAAAATTCAAAAAAAATAAAATATAAATACAAAATAGGTTCGATTAAAAATAAAATAAAGAGAAGAAAATTTGTAAATAGGAATTTAAAAATTAAAAAATGGATTGACAAAAGAAAAATGAAAAAAAAAAGGGCTTGGTGGGAAAAAATAACCCAGCTCGCCAAACAGTGGGATAAAACTTCCCTTCCCTTCCCATTGATAACCAAGTGGGCCAAACATGTCCTTATTGAACAAAAAGTTTGATGGGTAAGGTATTTGCTTGACAGTATATCCATAACATTGTGGGTCAAAATATTTCATTTACTTATTTTTTCTTTTTAACAAATTATCCACATTACTAATTTTCGGACTCGAATTAATTATAATGGTAAAGTTTAAATGGATTAACATCAATCAAGATAAGACAATAAGAATGGAGCTATATCAACATTTTATACAACTTAGTAATTATGAGGTTATAAGTTCAAATTTTCCATATCTTTATATTGTTGTATATAAAAAATACTAATAAAAATAATCATCTGTGTCACTGACTCATTCAGTTATTGAATTAGTTTTTTAACTAATATATTAAAAAAAAACAAATATTTGTGAAAGTTTAGGTCAAATTACTCACTAATTATTTTTATGACGACATGAATCTACTATATTTGAATGCTAAATAAATCATTAATAAATAAGTGATAATCATGGATTAATAACACCTTTTTTAAAATTTTATGGTTTTCTTTGATAATTAGAGAACTTCGAAATAATTAATAATTGATTTTTTTATGAGAATTTTAACATTTTATTGTACGAGAACGAGAACAAAAATATGGTGGAAAAAAAAGTATATATTGAGTATTGTATCATAAATACTTATGTATTAAAACACTTAGGCCCCGTTTAATAACCATTTGGTTTTATGTTTTTGGTTTTTCAAATTTAAGCTTATTCTCTCTCAAATTTCCTACAATGTGCTTCATCATTCCTATCTTTCTTTAAGAAAGTAGGAGAATATTAACCAACTATTAAAAATAAAAACAAACTTTGGGAAGCTACTTTTTTTTGTTTTTAAAATTTGGTTGGTCTTACCCTACTTTCTTAAAGAAATATGTATATATGGTAGAAATGATAAAACAAATTGTAGGAAATTTGAGAGAAAATATGCTTAAATTTGAAAAACCAAAAACAATAAACCAAATTATTATCAAACGGGACCTTAATAATATATTCTAAAAAAAAAAACACTTAATAATATAGTCTTATAAAAGAGTGGATAAAAATACTCTATAATATTGACAATTATGTTTTTGAAAATGGCAGTAGATGAATTATTACAAATAATTATAAAGTAGTCAAATTTCAAATATTTATATTTATAGTCATTAATAAACTTGAATACGATATTATAAATATTCATGATTAATATAATATTTTGAGAGAATTTGTGTTTATAGTAACTTTGGGACCCTTTATTAAAATTATCACATTTTTATCAAAAATTGATTTATACCAAAATTTTGAATGATTTAACTCAATCAGTTTGTTAAGTGATTGAGCTCATCAATCAATTACTCGTGATTGAACTCAATCATTACTCAATCATTTGAAATTTTGTTATAAACTAATTTTTGATAAAAATGTGCTATAGATGCAATTTTTTACCCCATTTTTTTATACATGAAAACCCCCCTATTTTAATTAATACTCAATTACCATATTTGCTATTTTTCTAAAAAAATTGACCACATTTTCCATTATTTTCTAGATGACTAATCTGCCATTTGTTTTTAATTTTTTTTAATTTTTACCCTACAAAAAAAACTGATAATTTACGTTAGATTTTCAATTTGCTAAAAAATAAACACGAAATTCCAAGCCCAACATATTCTCAGAAGCCCATTTTTCCCAGTTACCTATAAAAGGCCCAAATATTCGTTCCATTGTTTTTTTAATGATATATATAAAAAAAAACAATAAAAAACTCCTCCTCGTTCATGACGTCTGAGCTCGAAGCTTTTGCCCAGCGATTGTGAAGTTCCAGTCGCCGTTGCCGATCAGCGCTCCGGCAGGTTGAGAAGAGGATTCCACTATTGACTCAGAAATTCGCCGAATTCAGCCGTTTAAGCTCCGGCGATAGTCGTCATCATGGTGGCTTCATCGGTTCTTATGGTGTGTGTTTAAACCTGTTACTCGTTTTCTGAACTTCTACAGTTTGTTTTTAACTGCTTCTAATCGCTGTTTCAGGTGGCGGAGAAGCCTAGCATTGCGCTCTCGATTGCTTCTGCTCTCTCCCATGGCCAAGTAAGTTGTGGACATACCTTTTGAAGTTCGTAGGTTTTCGAAATTTTAGGTTGGCGATCGCTGTAGGGTTTGAATCCGTTTGTCATTCCGTTTTGATTTTTTCAGTAGGTCGAAAGACTTGGACAGTAGATTATGTACAGGTTTTAGAAGATGAATAAATGTTGTAGGGTCAGAGGTACTTCCCGTGACATTAGTCGAGGTGCGCGAAAGCTGGCCCGGACAGTCACGGATATCAAAAAAAAAAGAGAGGACGACAATGGTTTTCAGTTCTCGGTTGGTTTTTTTTTTTATTTTTTTTTTTGATATCCGTGACTGTCCGTTCCAGCTTTCGCACACCTCGACTAATGTCACGGGACATACCGCCTGACCCTACAACATTTGGATGCCAAGGAAACCCGTAGGGCCGTAGGAAATTAGTTATTAGGTAGGTGATCACCATGGATTGAACTCATCACCTTATACACCTCAAGATCCTCTTTGACCAATTTGCCACTCTACGATGGTTAACGGTTCTCAGTAGGTAGATCTGATTAGCATTCATAGGATAACTTGCACCTGCCACTCTTGGAATTTAGCTTGCTCGTATCATTTTTCTTATTCTAGGATTTGTAATTTGAACATTACAATGTATGATTTTGGCATGTGAGGCGTCTCACTGTCTGCTCGTCTCGTGCATATATAAAGAAGGCCAAACCATGATAAAAAAAGTTCCATAAAAAGCCTGTTTTTATGTTGATGTTGGCTTTTTTAGATGGAAAAAAACTTGCCTATTCATGAATGAGTAGGTAGTCCATGCTTAAAGTTCATGTGGCATTATAGGATGCCACACGATTTTTGTTTTTTTTTTGGGCTATAAAGAAATTATACATATTTGTTGGGTTCGATGGGCAGGCTTTCACGTCTCCAAATTGATTTTTTTGTACTTTTTCATTCTATTGATGAAAAGTGTTGTTTCATTGTGAAAAAACGAAAAAAAGAGAGAAAGTTTTGGAAGTAATATTGCTATGTAAACTCAAGTATTAATGTTACAGATGTCTACAAGAAAGGGTAGCACAGATGTGCATGAATTTGATGGGAGATTTCTTGGGCTTCATGCTCATTATAAAGTCACATCCGTGATCGGACATATTTTCAGGTGCATTTTTCATTTAATTACATCTAGAGTGTGTACATGTTATTTTGTTCCTTTAGAAATTATATGTATGCAAGAGCGTGAAGACTGAAGAAACTTTAATGATTTTGAATGAATATTTCTTTGTTTCTGCATTGTATTTTGTAACTTGTATTTACTGATCTTTTCTACGCCGGTAACTTTTAGTCCTCTAGCCTGCCTGCCTTTTACAATTGTGCATGCTTTTTCTCTATCACTCTGACACATGCTTTAATATTTTTCTTGCACTTGGAATCTTGGATGTTTTACGAGGAATTAGGATTGTCTTATCCAAAAAAAAGGAGGAATTAGGATTGTCTTGTCCTATGAGGTTAGTTAAAGTGCACATTAGTAGACTTAGATGTTTCTGTATATCAAAGATAGAAAAGAAGGTTAACATGCTAGAGTAATGGTGTGGATTATGGGGGAACTTAGCAACCTTGAAGGGCCTAATAATAATGGAAGTGGAAGTCAGTTTGAAATAAAGAACGCCAACAGAAAGGGACAATGGATTCCTTGTGTCTTTCTAAGGTCATGGACAACATATTTGAAAAATAGCAAATAAAGGGAATTTATTTCTTGAATTTTTACGATCCTTTTTCATGTCTCTCTTTTGCTATCTATCTATCTATGTAATGTTAAGCAATACATTTCTTATTAATTATTTATGCTCTCTTTATTTAACGACACCTGATTATTATTTTATTCCACAATTTATCCAATTGCGCAAGGAAAATTATCTATTTGTTGTTTCAAGGTTGTCGTATTACTATTAGTATGTATGGTTATAGTATAAATTTGCGAACACTGGGTTTGTTCCTATCAATTCTCAAGAATGCAATTTACTGAAATAATTTGTTTAGTTTCTCCGATACTGTCTGCAAAAGTTTACTTGCGTGGTTGTTCATCATGATGCACTAGTCCTTTTCTCTCTGACCTATTTTTATAGTGCATTTCTCCTTTATCTTTTTGAGGGTTTAGTATAGATTTCCCAGCTAAATTTCAAGATTGGAAGAGCACTGAACCTTTGGATCTTTTTCAAGCTTATGTAATTAAGACGGAATCAAACCCACAGGTATGAGTTCTACTGCTGTTTTGTTTGTACGTCTACTCTCTCATTATGTAGGAAATTGGAGTTGGTCGAAAATTAACTAGGATAAATACGTTGCCTTAGTTAACTAAACAAACTTTTTTTCTTAATAAAGAATTTATTTGGTTGGCCTAAGGGTTAATAGGGCCTTAGGGAAATAATATAGTATGAGTTCAATCAATGGTGACCACCTATCTACGATTTAATATCCTACGTTTTCCTATCAACCAAATGTAGTTGGATTTGACAATTGACCGGTGAGATTAGTCGAGGTGCGTATAAGCTGACCTAAACACTCATTGAATATATAAACAAAAAAAGATTTATGAAAAAACTCACAAGCTCCTCACTCTAGCACAAACCTAAAAAAAAGGAAGACATTATGCAAAGTTGAAAATATAAAAAACAACATAAAGGAGATAAAACGAGAGATGGATATGAGTAACACGTGTAAATGAAAAGTACATGAACTTTATGTAATTAATAAAAAGGAAACGAAGAATAAGGCATAGTATCATGCACTATTTTGTTTTATTTTTTTAAATGGTGTTAAATATCTAGGATACAACGTGATTTGTTTTGTAACTTTTCTTGTTAAGAAAATATTAACTATTTTTGTTGGTTCTAAGGCTCACATACGTCAACATTTAAGTCGAGAAGCTCGTGGTTGTGATTGTTTGGTTTTATGGTTGGATTGTGATCGTGAAGGTGAAAATATTTGTTTTGAAGGTACTATTCGCCAATGAAATCATTTATTCCTACTTAAGTCATATTTTATCTATTTATCTTTGTTTTGGTTTTGCCTTCATCTCCTTTGGCTCTAAATTTTCCGTGCTTTAAAAGGTTCTGGTTCTACACACCCGAAGTGATTTCCATGGATAAATGAAAGAATACCAAGTTTTGAGGACAGAGCAAGCTTCCCTTCATTTAAAGTAGGCCTGGCCGAGCAAGCAATTACTTTGTGAAACCATCATGTTCTGTAATTTTATTTTTATTTTTGGAAAAAGAAACAATTTTATTAATGAACTAAATGAAAGAGAGAACTTGGTGATTACAAGAAAAATCTCCAATTAGAGATGAAAATTGATAAGCAAAAAGAGTCAACGGATAAACATGTTTGCACCAAAGAAAAACATTAGAAAAAATACTTTCATTCTAACGATTAAAGTTTAAGTAAACAGCCTTGATAATTCTTCTGTCTCTTTCCAACCAAAAGTGTACTTTATAACATTATGAGTCGTTCATAAAATTCATTTACTCTACATCTTTACTGCCCATGATATATTGTACTACTTTGATAATTTCAAAAATAGGTGAGATTTTTTTTTAATTTAGTTTCATTTGATTCATTGTCATATGATATATTTATTCTGTTAAATGATATTATTTGATTATTATCAGGAAAATATTAACATTGGTTCTGGTTGCAGTTATTGAGTGCACTGGATTTGGCGGCAACGAAGCTAGAAAAAAAGTGTATCGTGCAAGGTTTTCTGCCGTTACTGAAAAAGATATTTTGAAGGCTTTAGATAACCTTGTTCAACCTAATAGAAATGAGGCACGGGCTGTAGACGCTCGACAAGAGATAGATTTGAAAGTTGGAGTAGCGTTTACACGATTTCAGACTACCTTTTTTCAGGGAAAATATGGAAACCTTGATGCTCGACTCATCTCGTCAGTTCTCTTCTTGCTCTTTCTCTTAAGACATTTGCATTCCATTTACATATACACACATTAATACCAAAAGCTATGTATGAATACAAAATATAACATGCATATGACTCCAAAAAAGATGGATTGAGGATAACCCCTTTGTTCGTTGTTTCTTCATCTTTTCCACCTTTCTCTTATGAAAATTTGTAAAGTGGTTGATGTGTTGGCTCATCTAGAGCATCATCCTTCGTTTTTTTTTTTTTTTTTGACGTCTTTTCCCTGATAGGGAGACGAATGAGTTTTTCACCTTCTTTTCTTCATTGGGGGACTTTTCCTGTGCAACAGGGGTGCAAGAACATTCATTGTTGGACTTCTAATCCTTCTTAGTGGTTCACCTGTAGTTCTTTCTGTAGTTTTCTGGTCACTTCTTCTTTGGTTGGGAATTCAACCTTTGCCTCTCTCTGGAGGGTGAAAATTTCCAAAAAGATTAAGCTTTTTACTTGACAGGTTTTCTCCATGGAAGGATTAACACCTTTGAGAAGATGATGTGAAAGCTTCTCGATTCTCGTCTTCATGGGACCTATCACTTGTGTTGCATTATTTGCAGAATAGCAGTTGAGGATCTTAATCATCTTTTTTGGCATAGCGATTTTGTCATCGAGAAACATAATTAGTTCTTCTTAGTGTTCAGTTTGGTTATTGGCTAAGATATGTCGGTAGAATTGCTTACTTTCTCTCACTTCTTTGAAAAAGAGGATTTTTTGTGGCTAGCTAGTGTGTGTGAGGCTTTTAAGGGAGAGACACAATAAACTATTTAGAGAAGTGGAAAGATCGATTCAGGGTGTTTGGGCCCTTATTAGATTCTATGTTTCTCTCTCGGCCTTCGTCTTTAAAGAGTTATAATTATTCTCTTTACATCATTTTACTTGATTGGAGATTGTTTTTTAGGAGGCCTATGTTATTTTTTGTGGGCTCTTTCTTTTTTGTATGCTCATCTCTTGTATACTATTTCATTTGGTTGAATTATATTAAACCACCAATCAACTCAAAAACTTAAGCTGATGGTTGTGGTAAATTTAATTATACCAAGCAACACTCCCCCTCACTAGTGGGTTTTGAAATTTGAGAAATGCCCTACTAGTGGAATTCAATTTTAATTGAGGATGAAATGACTCAACATGGGCTCGAACTCAAGACTATTGCTCTGATACTATGTTGAATTATGTTAAACCACCAATCAACCCAAACACTTAAGTTAACGAGTTGGGGTAAATTTAATTATATCAACCAACACATTCTTTTCTCATTGAAAACTTAGTTTACTATTAAAAACTGTTCTTTCTCATCCAAAACATCTCAAGTCATTAACTTTGATTCACAAATGGTCATCTTGACCATTGCTCTTTACATTTTATCGCTGTTATTATGCTGTGTAGGAAAAAAGTAATGTGATTGTACTTGTGATTCTTGACATTTAAGTCTTAATTCAAATAAAATATTATTGTTCTTTATATTGTTGTACAAACTGCACTTGCTAATACTTATATTATTCACTTGTTCAGCTATGGGCCATGCCAAACTCCCACACTTGGGTTTTGTGTACAGCGGCATTTGCAAATAACTACTTTTAAGCCAGAGAAATATTGGTCTGTGTGCCCTTATATTATGCTAAATGGCTATGAACTTAGCCTAGATTGGGAGCGTGGCAAGTTATTCGACTCTGATGTGAGATTCTTTTAGCCTTGATAAACACTCTTAATATCTTCTTTGCAATGCTTACTGTCTTATTCCTTTTCCCCATGCTTCAGGTTGCTGTAATGTTTCAGAAGCGAGTGACGGAAGATGGAATTGCAGAAGTAACAGAAATATCTGAGAAGCAAGAAACTAAAGCTCGTCCTTCTGGACTAAATACAGTCAACCTTCTGAAGGTATAAATGATTACTGGAATTGTCTCCTTATAGAGTTTGAAAATAAAGCAGAGTTTGGAATGTTTAGGCCCTGGTTTCCTAGATGACCTACTCTTATTAACATTTGAAGTTTTGTAAGAATGTTAGATCAAGTTAAGGCGTCAGAGGATTTGAGTCATCTTTTGGAGGTATTGGCTAGAATCTTCAATTAGGGGTTGCTTTTTGGAGGTTATCTAGCGTGTAAAGAGACTTTTGTCTTTTAGTGGAGGAGGTTTGGTCATGTTCTCAGGAGGGTTTTTTGAAAGGAGAAATAGAACTTTTAAGGGGTAGAGGCCTGGGTAAGAGGTTTAGTTTCTTGCTAGGTCTACTTTCTCACTTTGGACATTTGTTTGTAAAGATTTCTGTAACTATTTGCTAAAGCCACAGTCGTTTGGATTGAAGAACCTTCTTATTTTGTTAGGCTAGTTCCTATTTGGCTCCTCTTTTGGGCAGCTTTTTTCATAGGCCTATCTTTTGTTGATACTTTTTCTGCTGGTCCTCACGGTAGATGTTGTCTTTGTTTCTTAGGATTTTTTTTAACTGACCTCCGTCTTTTATTTAAAACAGATTTTATCCTTTTTTAATCCTAGTAGTTTTTTTTTTTTTTCCTTCTTTCATCTTTCATAATATTAACTTAGGGTGTGTTTGTTTTTGGTAGAAAAGAGTGGAGCGGAGTGGAGAGGAATGAAGTGGTTAATAGTAGTTTGAAGTGGTTAACTACTCGTTTGGGGATTGGGGTTAGTAGTAGTGGAGTAATCAACTAGTTGTTTGGGGATTGAGGTTAATAGTGGTTGAGTGATAAACTTGATGTGAAGTTTAATAAAGTTTAATGTGAGATTTGATAGAGGGGTTGAAGAGTGGTTGTTTACTATAAAAAACCAACGATGGGTTTTTGAGAAGTGGTTGAACCACGCCTCTTCTACTAAAAACAAACATAACCTTAGTTTTTCATTAAAAGATAAATTAAAAGAAATATTCAAAAAAGATAAATTAAAAGAAAAAAGAAGTTGCTTCAATTTGAAATTATGGTTGGAAATAATTTCAACAAACCTTCATTAGAAAATGTTGTGTTTTGATCTAATATTGATTTAAGTTATCGCCATGCCTTATTCAGGTTGCTTCAAGCGCACTAGGGTTTGGACCTCAAATGGCAATGCAACTAGCTGAACGATTGTATACACGAGGGTTCATCAGGTTTTCTTCTTCTTTTTTCTTTCTTCTTTTTCCTGTTGGAAACCTTTATTCTTTACATTTAATTTTTTGTAGGCATTTCACTATCTTGTGCCTTTAGGCTTTACGTTTTATTTTTGGTATGGGGAAAGTTTCATGCACTCTATTTGCAAACAGAGATTATATTCACAATTATTTTTCATTACTCCCTATTTTGCTGCTTTGGACAACTTGGGAAGAAAGAAAAAGAGACAATGGAATTTCATCTTCACCTTCCCTTTATGGCTATGTAATAACAATTTATTGCTTTCTTTTTATATTCTTGAAAGCCTTTTCATGTTTATATGAAATGGAAAGGGAAAAAATGTAGGGGACTCTCTTAAGTGTCATTTCAAGCAGCAAAAACAAACGAGAGTGGTAGCAGGCCTCTGTTGGAAGAATATTTTTAGCTCGTTTATCTTGTTCTTTTGGGGTTTTCTTTTCTCTATATTTTAGATCACTGGTCAACCCAAAAGTGTAAACCAATGAGTTATGATGATTGATGAATTTAATCATATATCAAACACTCCAATTCTAACATAGGACCTCCTTCTCTAATACTAGTTAAGTCATCAATTCACCCAAAAGATTAAGCTAGTGGTTTATGGTCAATTTAATTATATGTCAACACTTAAATAGTCTATATCATTCTTTCAATCTTATTTTCTTTCTTTTTAGAAAAAGAAAAATATTTCATTCTCCTTATTTGCTCTAAAAAGAAAAGGGAAAAGTTGTCTTCTTTGTTACTGTATCTAGATTCTTCTATACAAGTTGATGGTACTAGGATTGATGGTGTTATGTTTCTGTATCTACTATCTAGATTCTACCTGCCTATGGAATTCTTCAATAAAAAGTTTAGTGAATATTCATCCAGTGGAGCATATAAATGAAAAGTAACTTTATGCCCTTGTTTGTGCGCTAAAACAATGGGACGTGATCTTGTTAGTGTTTTATGAATAGTAGACAAGATAATGTCCCCATTAAGGCATAAAACATCGAAGGAGAAGTTTATGTAGATAAATGCACCTTATATGTCTCAAGGATTGGGCAGTGAATCTCAATGTTATCAGAAGAAACAAGAATAAATTTGCAGATATGGACAATATGCTTCTGCTTGTTGAATCCTTTTCAATTCTGCTCTTATTTGGCTATGCCCTTGTGAAGGATGAGTCGCAAGGGCCGCCTTGTAACATAATTTCCACCGAGCGACGGGTAGAATTCTTTGTTGACGACTTAAATACACGACATGGTATTGTAAGTGGCAGAGTGGCCTTGCTGCCATGATCCACTGAGATTCAGCCCTTCGTCGCTCCGATTCGTTAAGTTTACAAGAATTTTGCTATTATCTTGTTTGAAAAATATGAAGACATTTTATATCTTTTCCTTCAACTCGTTAACAGTTTACCTCCTTGATATAATATTTGTTTTCATGTAATCTGAAGACATCTCTTTCTCTATGTTTATATTTTCTTTTTCTTTTTTCCTTATTGTAGCTATCCACGTACAGAAAGTACAGCGTATCCTTCTTCATTTGACTTCAAAGGCACTCTACATTCCTTGGTGAAAAATCCAGAATGGGGTGATTATGTACGGATGCTTCTATCTGATGGATACAGTAAGCCACGGTCAGGAAATGATGCAGGCGATCATCCTCCTATTACTCCAATGTGTTCAGCAACTGAAGATATGCTAGGGAGTGATGCTTGGAGATTGTACCAATATGTGTGCCAGCACTTCATTGGGTCTCTGTCGTCTGATTGCAAGTATATTAGGTAAGGAACTCTGTCTAGTTCGTTTTTTTCTTTATTTCGATTAATTGGATCTCAATTACTGGTGCACGACAATGGTGGAAATAACTATGATCGGTTATAAACTAAAAGTGCTTGAGAATAGGAAAAGAAACTAAATTTGATTGGTGAAATTATTTTGCAACTTGTTTCGTTCTTTTGTGTCTATGTTTTTTAATCAATGATTAATATTGCAAATTGCCTTTGAAGGACGAAGATACAGTTATCAATTGCTGGAGAAATATTTCATTGTACTGGGTCGCATGTTATGGTAAAAGGATTCACCTCCATTATGCCATGGTTGGCAGTAAGTGAAAAAAAACTACCTCAGTTTCTGAAGGGTGAGAAAATAGAAGTTGGAAGAGTCGATCTTTATCAGGTAGCGCTAGTAGCTTCTGAAAACATTACTAAATTTTTGTCAATTTTTGTGCATTTATGTTATTTCTGTATAATATTTCGAAATTCAGCTTTTCTCTGTTATTCATATCTATTAGTTATTAATTTAAGGAGTTAATAAAAAAAAATTGAGTTATGCTCTTGGCTTTATAACGAGAAGTGTAATTAGAGATGGATGGAAAACCACCTGTTAGCCACCATTCTTACTGAACATTCTGAATTTCTTTCCCAAATTGATTCATGGAAAGAACATTAAGAGAGTGATTTGCAAATAAACTAAGAAATTATAAATCAGAAGATTTAATCTTTACTGAATCAAACTGTTCTCGCCAAGCTAGATGCTTATCTAGAGAATCCTTCTCATGTATTCAATAACATTTTGTTACGATAGAGATTCTTTGATGAACAACATCCCAAGGACAGTATGATGGAATCTATTATTCTCCTTGCTATGTGTCATGGGTTAATAACATTTCCCCTTCTAAAGATTATAGTTTTACTACATTTCTCAATGGCGAAGCTTCTTGTAATGATGGATAGGATATTTTTTTGTAACTTTTCATACATCAATGGAAGTTTTTGTTTCCTATAAAAAAAAATGATAAAGATTCTTTGATAGACTTTTTGGAGAATTCTCCTTTATTGACCCTTAGGCTACACCAATATAATCGCTGAGTGATGTTATCTCTAGAGTCATGGTTAAAAACCCACTATAAATTAAAGGTTCTGAATAGGAGATGCCAGTAATCTAATGTCTAAGGACAATGCAAGAACACTCATCAGGCATCAAACGCCATTACTTGATATTCCTATTAAGCATCATTTTTCAGAACTATGAATGATTCGTACTTCTTCCTGTTAAACATTAGTTTTCAGTTACAATACCTTCCTGTTGGATTATTTAGAAATCAAGTGTAACGACCTTACTTGAATAGGATTTGTTCTACAGGTTTACATTTGTATTTAGAAAACAAGTATAGCCAAAGTTTTCAGATGTAGGATATACATTTTCTTTATCTTGGATGCTCAACATGCATTTTTATCAGTGGCACGGCATGCCTCCCGTTTATAATGCTACATTAAAATTCTCAGGGGAACACCATGCCTCCTGACTATTTAAGTGAGAGTGAGTTGATTTCTCTCATGGAGAAGCACGGAATAGGCACAGATGCATCAATACCTGTACACATTAACAACATTGGGGAACGTAACTACGTGCAGGTTTGTAATGTTCTGCTGCTGATACGACAGTTCGGTCTGAAATATTGGTGCATTTTCTCTCCTTGATTATTTAACTGCATTGTTACGTTGCAGGTTCAAGCTGGGAGGAGGTTAGTTCCAACTAACTTGGGCATCACCTTAATCAGAGGTTATCAATGTATTGATCCAGATCTCTGTTTACCAGATATTCGAAGTTTTATCGAGCAACAGATCACTCTTGTTGCCAAGGGTCAAGTAGATCATTTTATTGTTGTGCAGAATGTACTGCAACAGTTCAAGCAAAAGTATAGCTACTTCGTTAAGAAGGTTATTTTCCACTGTGCATGTTTACTTACTAGTATATGTTATCAAAGAAGCATTAGAGGCTTTCTGTTCTTTTGTTTTTCTTCCAAATAAAGTAAACCTCAAGACAGCGTTTATGGACTAAATTTTCAGTATTACATAAATGAAGGTTGTGATTTAGGGTTTCTACTCCTAGGGAACTTCGACAAGAAAAGTTTGGTTGGAGATTGAGTGACGCGATTTCTCTCTCTCTGTTTTTAGGATAGGGGAGAAGATTTCCCATTTGGTGGAATAGAATAAGGTTGCTAAACTTTTGCTAAAACATTTGGGCTGGACCCTATCTTTATCTTTGTGGTTCCCTGAACTTTTAGAAAAAATAATCTGTGATGTGAGGTTGGAAGGATAATTTTTTTTATGATGTTGGAAGGATTGAAGTCACTCATTCCATGTGATAGATCCATCCTCTTTAGGAGGGGGTTTCCTCTACTCTGGCCCTTAGGCTGCCTTTTCTTTTATGATGTCTATTGTGAATCTCTAGCCAGCACTAATAGTTGAGGCCACATCAGATGAAGTGTCCTTTTTTAATATTCTAATGCACATGGTACCTGGAATCAGGCATTTTTACTTCTCAATTGGTGCAATTCAACTTTTTAAAATAGCTTCTTATTTTGTTCAGATTGATCATATGGATGCTCTGTTTGAAGCACAATTTTCTCCTCTTGCCGACTCAGGACGTGCTTTGAGTAAATGCGGCAAATGCCTGCGGTATATGAAGTTTATTTCTTCCCAACCACAGCGCCTGTACTGTGGTGTATGTGAGGAGGTTTATCATCTTCCTCAAAAGGGAGCAATAAAGGTAAATATCCCACAAAATAGTGCCATTACTTTCCTGTGATTACACAAACTCTTCAGCTTCCTTGTTTCACCCTCTATGTATAGTCTGTGGAGGATATTTTCTTTATCATTTTCTCTAAGGATATGATAACTGCAGCACTGTCTGAGTTACCTTCGGCGACTTCGAGTATTTCATATATTGTCTTTTACATGCAGTTTTTGTCATACGAGCATTTGCAATGGTTGTTGCATGCCTTGAACTTCCTTACATGCAACTTGACCATTCTCACAAGATAACTCGCCTTACCAGTTACTCTATAACATTTGGATGTCAAAGAAACCATAGATTAAATCCATAACCTTTTGATTCTCTAGCCTTCTTGACCATTAGGCCAATCTATAATCATTTGCATTACTTTTTTCTTTTTTTTTTTTTCTTTTTTTTCTTTCTGGTAGCTCTGTTTATGAAGGATTCACTTTCTTTAATTTGCAATCATGACTACTAATTCTGTTATCATTGATGGCTAAGTGCTCTTAAATATTTTGTGAAACTAACGTTGATACTTGTGGAATGAATGCTTTTAAGATTTGCTTGGTGGACTATAAGAGCTCTGTGATTATTCTTCCTAAATTTTACTCTGTACATTTCAACAAATAACTCATTGTTCTTTTTTCAGCTGTACAAGGAACTCACGTGCCCTTTGGATAACTTCGAGCTCTTGCTTTTTTCCTTGCCTGGCCCAGAAGGCAAGTCGTTTCCCCTTTGCCCATACTGCTACAATAGTCCTCCATTCGAGGGAATCGACTCATTATATGGTGCTTCTAAAACCTCCCCGAGTTCTGGAGCATCAAGCAAGGGAATAGGCATGCCATGCTTCCTATGCCCGCACCCAACATGTCCACATTCTTTAATAACCCAAGGGGTTTGCGCGTGCCCGGAATGTAGCGGGACGCTTGTCCTAGATCCAGTGGGTGCACCCAACTGGAAACTCAACTGCAATAAGTGCAATTGTCTTGTCTTCCTTCCTAAGGGTGCTCATAGGATTTCTACCACAAAAGATAAGTGTACTGAATGTGACTCTACAATAATAGAAGTGGACTTCAACAAGAAAACTACACCATTGGAGGATGGAGCTACATTGTTTGTTGGGTGCATTCTTTGCGATGAGTTTCTACATTCACTTCTGGAGATGAAGCATGGAAAATCATTTTTCAGAGGTAGAGGTTCCCGAGGAAGAGGGCGGGGAAGAGGAAGAGGAAGAGGACGTGGTTCGGGAAAATCGATGGACCCGAAAATGAGTTTCCGAGATTTCTGAAGAAAGGCAAGACCATCTTTTTGAGATGTTTAAGAGGAAGAGGAAGCACAATTTTGGTAGCGAGCACCAAGATGAGCCACCAATACCCTTTTCTTATACATAATTTATCTTAGCTTAGATGATGCTAGCTCTTGTTTCTTTGGATGGAATGTGCTGTTTTTTGTTTTGTTTTTGTTTTGTTTTTTATTTTATTTTCCTTGTATGGTCAAGATTACTTATCACTTACGAAAATTTTGTACTGTCCTATAGTTAGGGTTTGTACCACATTAGTATGGTGATTCGAACATTTGATTTCTCGGTTGAGAAGGCTGTCCAATTACACATTAAGTTGGCCGAAATGAATGGCTAGAATGTAGTTGTTTTTAGGAAATTTTTTATGTATACCAACTTTAGGGCTCTCTATTACTATTATAGCTCATTTTTATCAAAAATTCGTTTATACCAAAATTTTGAGTGATTAAACTCAATCGAACTCAATCAATAACTAGTGATTGAACTCAATCAGTTTGTTAAGTGATTGAGCTCAACTAATTGAGTTTAATCACTAGTTATTGATTGAGTTCGATTACTCCAAATTTTGGTATATGTGCAATTATTTTCAATTTTGTGCTATAGATGCAATTTTTTAGCTCATTTTTGTTATACATGAAAAATCTCATCGTTTTTAAGCATATTGGTTAATCATACGAGGTTTGAGTCGGCTTTAGGGTTTGTAAATTCAATCTCATATATATATCAAATACCTTATTGATATTGTATTACTTAAACATAAGCTTTGATTCAATTTGTTACTAAGTACATTACATTAGATTCATTATTCTATCTCAACACAGCACACAAAAATCATTTATAGTTTGTTCCCTGCCCTTTAGGGTTCGCTTCTTCATTATCTCGTTAATCAATGCATGATAAAGACTTGAAATTACTTCTTTTTTTATTTTTATTTTTAATTATGAACAAAGTATTATAAATTAAAATTTCAGGAGGATTTAAACTTAAAAACGTGACATTTTAGGGCACTTCAGTAATGACTTTATTTTTCGTGATCTATACTAAAAAATGATGCTTATAGACTAATTAAATTTTTGGTATTTTTTTTTAAACAAGGATAACCACGTCCGTCTCTAGGCTAGACACTGGGAGACATCGAATGAATAAAGGCACGAAAGATGTCTACAAATTGATATAAAAGGTGAGTCTCGAATCTAGGGCTTTGAGGGGAGCACATCTTCAAAGCCCAAGTCTTCAACCAATTGCGCCGCCTCTTGGAGACATAGCAAAATCGAGTATTATTTTCAACATTTTAACCGGTAACCCAGACTAAGATGAGACCATTTTATATTTTGTAGCAAAAATGCCGAATTTCTCCCTGCTAATTTCTCAGATTAAAGTGTTACGAATTTGTATGACATGACTACCTACTCATAAAAGGGGGGAAATGATCAAGCAGAAAAATGACATATTCATTCATTGCTAGCTTAGCACAATAATATCTTAGCCTGAAGATGGATGAGGCAGTGGAATGTGATTCTGAGGTGGTGGCGGAGGCATCGAAAACATTTGCATAGGGGGCCTTCCAGGCTGCTGCTGCTGCATTGGCGGCGGTGGCGGTCGCCAAAGCGGTGGTTGTGCTCCTCCCATTACCATTGGTGGAGGGATAGACATAGACTGTCCGGGCGCCTGAGGTGGCGGTGGAGGCATGTTTGGGGGAGGTGGCCGGAACTGCTGGACCGGGGGTGGAATGAAGGAACCCGGCATCATTTGACCTGGTTGCTGCGGCTGACCCTGCCATACAGGCGGCTGTCCAGGCATCTGCATAGGGGGGAAAGCCACTCCTTGCGGTGGTGGAGGAGGACGCATTGCAGGAATTGGGCTGGGAGCAATGGCACCATTTGCAAAGGGGCGTGGTGGCACCGGAGCTCCGATTGTGCCGTTCGTCTGTGCAACCGTTGGAAGTGTCGGAGGGCCACTTGCAAACATAGTGTGAGGCCTGCTCTTCTGGGGATTGCTAGCAGCCAATACTCTTTCTACAAAATAGAAAGGCCAAACCAAGAGTAAATAAAGCAATGGTGATGATATCCTTCCATAGATAAATAGTTTGAAATATGTTCATAACATGAAACAAGTCCCTCCATCAAGTTCAAAGATCAGCAAACAATTCTTACCTGCAGGTGTGCCGTGCCGCTCTCCCTTGGTATCTTTCTTATAGGCATAAGAAACCGTTATTTGACGATTACAAAGATACTGGCCAGTCATCGCCTGTTGTGAAAATAGCAATGGATAATGGGAAGAATGATTATGGGAGAACCGTTACCTCTATTTAGGGTGCAAAGAATGAGGGGGAGGAAAGAATGAAAAGTGGTTACGGAGGAAATGAAAAATAGTTAGGGATAGAATGAGATTATGAGAAAATGAATTATGATTATGGGGGATGTTTATCGGTGACCCAAACGCAGGTACCGAGAATTATTCTCCATCTCCTCAGTTCTATCCCCTTACCGCCCCATAATCGGTGTTGGGATTAGGCACTTCATATATACAATATATCAAAACAGAATGTTGTGTGCGTGTTGCTGATAAGGAAATAAATGACGCACCTCAATTGCTGAATCAGATGCCTCAAAAGAGTCATAGCTAACAAAACCAAAGCCACGCGAATTTCCTGTATCCGGATCCCTCATTATCTGTTTTAAGAATAGGAAGACATTCCAACTGTCAGAAGACAAATGTGCATAAAAGACTAAATACTTGCATAAGTTGCATGTTAAATAGTGTTCTAATACATCCCAAGAAAGAGCAGAGTACACGCCCGATACGAAAAGGCCAAAGATGAAAAATAGAGCATACAAAAGAAGTGATCTTTTATAAAGAAGAAAAGTAAGGGAAACAATGTGGTGTTGTCTAGTGCACTCAAAACTTTAGTTCAATGTTGCTCTTGAAGCATAGAAGGGAACTGATTTGATAGACAGTTCAGTGGCCAAAACTCAAGCCTCCCAACAGCCCCAATGTTATTTGACCCCTTAATTTCCAATCCGGCATACCCAACTACTAAACAAGGGTTACCACGCCCGTCCCTAGGCCAGGCACCGGGAGACATCGAAGGAATGGAGGAAAAAGTCAGGTCATATTACAAGTCCCATTTCCATAAATAACATGATATGATAGTAGTGGCAAGATAGTGATAGGAAGGTGTAGTAACCCACATGGAAGAAAAACTAGATAAAAAAAAAATTCCTTAAGAGGTAAAAAGAAATTTTAAGGGATGACATGAAAAAGAAAATAAGAGGACATTTAGAAATAGTGTTCTATTGAAAAAACCCATGTTATAGACGAAAGAAACCAGAAACTGGCTGTTACCAGTCACCATTCTGCTTGAAATGAGAGAGGTGTGTCGATGCATGTTTTTAAACAAGAAAGAAAATGTGATAATGGGTGAACTACAAAAGCTGTCGTTATTCAGTTATTCAATTATTCATATGGAGTAGCCATGAAATAAACCCTAGAAACTTAGGCCTTGTTTGGTTTGCAGGTTGGGATCCAGATTCCCAGGAATCCAGTACCGTAATCAAATTTCCCGGAATCTTGATTACGGTGTTTGATTTGTTGTATTGATAGCCCAAAATAAAATAAAAAAATGTTGTTTTGAATCCTCAGATTTTAAACCCCTGGAATCTTTACATTTTTTTTTTTGGATAAGAAACAATTTCATTATAAGTATGAAATTATGGCAGAGCCCTGGAATCTTTACATTTACCAAACAACTGATTCCAAACTCCCATATTCCAAATCCAAATCCCCGGATTCCAAACGGCAAACCAAACAAGGCCTTAACGTTTACAAGCATAAATACATTGTTTACTTGACAAAAGATTTCTAGGATCTTGACTAACTTGCCTCATTATCTCAAACTCTCAAAACCTTTTTATTAGTCATCAGAAATTCAAGGGTCAAGTTTATAACCAAGAGCAACCTCGGGCCAAATAACCAATGATTAATGAATTTTTAAGACTCACATCATAATCTAATTTAATTAATAAAAGCCACAAATAACCACAAACTTCCTAAAAGTTTACCAGCCCGATAGAGAAAATACAGAATGGAGACTAATGATAGTCAACATGCTCCAGAAAAAATAAAGCACCAAAGATATCGTATATACAGATAAAATATACTAAAAGGAAATTGTAATGGTTTAATATTTCCATCAAATGGCTTCACTTCATTAAATTGTAGTAAGATTTACTTCCTTAGAAATAACTAGTTAGCTGAAAAGTGATCTCTAATCTCCTAAGAGAAACAAAGCACAAATGAGTGAAGGGGTGGTTTATGGGAAAACTTATAACCTTAGGATTTGTCACAATGACCCCAAATGCACTGAAAGTATCATAGAGGAGCTTCTCATCAACATCCTGAAACAAAAACCAAGTTCTAGTTACAATCTTTACAACATTAGTTCTGCAAGATTTCCCGTTACAACCATAATAATATAACAGCTTACCGGGTCTAGGTTCCCTATAAAGAGATTCGCCCCCACATCCAAACTCTTCTTGTCCTGAGACGCCTGGAAATATGCAATGCACTATGAGTTTAAACTTTTGGATTGATGGATGATTCAACATAGATGATTTAATATGATTCAAAGTAATGCAGTTTTTTCATCCCCATTTATATTGATTTCAACTTGATGGGCATTCTCAAAATTTTCAAGTCCACATGTGAGGAGAATGTTGTTGATATAATTAAATTTCTCATGTTTTTTCCTTTTTTTGGGTGATTCAACAAGATTGAACAGAAAGAATAAAGGGCCTACTTACCTTGTTGACACGAATCGGCTTCCCATAAAGCTTGATCATATTCAGCACCTTAATTGCCTGCACAAATGTCAAGAACGGAAAATCAAATTAAGATCCAGAACAATATAACTAAGGAAGAGAAATCCACGGCATTACTTACATAATCTGCATCTTCCTCAGTGCGAAACTCAATGAATCCATATCCTTGATGCAAGTTCGTAACTCTATCCTTGGGAACGTACACATTCACTGCAAAACAAGAATGTAGTGAAAGGAAATGCTCCAACGAAAAAGGATTTTCATGAATTCGAAAATTGAAATGGATGAAGGCGCACCGACTGGACCAGCTTGAACAAACAGCTCCCAAAGTAGCTCCTCGGAAATCTGCAGGAAATGGGGGATTAGAAGAAAATGGAACCCTAGGGCTAGAACAGGGGATTTGGTTTAGTTGAAGAAGGGACCTGAGGATCTAGATTGCCGACGTAAGCAGTGGCGTCTTGGTTTCTCTCCGGTGCGTGCTGGCCGAGGAGATTCGCTCCGACTCCCGGCGCAATCTTCGTCGTCATCTTCTCCGGCGACTGGATCGCTCCTCCTGCGTTTTGCTGATCACTCAAAACTACAATCTAAAACCCTCTTGCGGACTATGGGGTTTTCTTCTTCTTTTTTTTTTCTTTTTTTTTTGTAAACTTTTTTTTTAGGCAATTTTTTATGTATAATAAAAAGGGGATTTTGCATAGATGTCAAAAATGGGAAAAATAATTGCATAGATAGCAAAAGTTTGAAAATAATTGAGTATATAGCAAAAACGGATTTTGGGCCGTATGAAAAGGCGAAAATGCCCTTGGGCTTTCCCAATTTTAAACAAAAGGCCCAATTTCTTTTTTCATTTTCACGCTTCCCAAATTGCTTCTTCATTCTCACGCGTACCAAATTCCTTCCTTCTCACACGTTCTCCAAACTCCTCCCAGCTCCCGAATCTTCAGCAACGAGTACCAAATTCCTCCCAGCTCACTCGTTCTCCAAATTCCTCCCAGCTCCGACTTCTTCCTTCTTCTTCCGATTGAGTGACCTTCTCCGACTTGTTCAATCTTCCCATCTGTTCTTTGATTTTCCTTCTCGACTTCTTCAGCAACGAGTACCAACTTCTTCAATTCGGTATGTTGGACTGCCTTGTTTTGGTTTTGTTGCATGTATTTCTG
>JBBMEF010000022.1:5659217-5683021 GCA_037832685.1 Sicyos baderoa | reverse complement strand
CTTAATTAGCTAAAACTAATTCCCTTAATTAACCCATGTTACAATAATTGATCTAGGATTAATAGAGTGATGTGGAACTCACATATTACAATTTCCATTATCTTTCATTTGGGATTTCTCTAGTTTGTTTATTTTTAAATTCAACAACATTTGAGAGTGGATAATTTGAACTTGTAACCAAGGTTACTAGGTCATGGATCGAGCCATTAGAGCTATGCTCTTATTGGCGTGTTTCAAGCTTGTTAACCATACACTTTCTGGTATAATACTAGAATATCAGTTTTGTGCAATATCTTTTTTGTAATAACTTCCATGTTTTCTTGCTCATTAGTTTTGTATGATTCAAGATATAGAACAGATTTGTCCTCTTAATTTTTACTACATTTGGCTGAAACTCATGGATTTCAATCCCTACTTCAGATGGGACAGACACCACTTCATGTTTCCGCCGGTTATAACAAGGTTGAGTTTGTTAAATTTCTTCTCGCCTCGCAGGGCCCCGAAAAGGTCGAGTTGGAAGCGAAAAACATGGTAGGTATATACAATCTTTGTTGTCAGTTGTGTTTTTTTTTTCATGAAGTTAAACTGTATTGCTAATGTTCTATAAACTCTGCAGTATGGAGAGACCCCATTGCATATTGCAGCAAAGAATGGGTGCAACGACGTAGCTCGGGTGCTACTCGCTCACGGCGCGTTTGTTGAAGCCAAAGCAAATGTGCTATATACTGACTTTTAGTTTTCTCTATTTGATTGATTTTACAAGTCATGGTGATTTGGTTGGTTGAAAGTCTCTGCTTTTGTGTGTTCATTTATGCAGAATGGGATGACACCGTTACACTTTTCTGTCTGGTATTCACTCCAATCCGAAGACTGCACCACCATCAAGGCATTGCTTGAATATAATGCCGATTGTAGTGCAATGGATGATGTAATCCTTTCAAATTTTGACTGCATTATTTTGTGTTTACCGATTGTGACCACGTACCTAGAAAATCTACCTAGAAACTAATTTCCTACTATGGTGTTTGATTTTTGATTTTGTGGAGGAGTTACAAATGAGCAGTTACAACTCAAAAAATCATATCCAAACGAGCTATAGGAACCACTCAAAACAATTATTCATTTCTAATACTCAAAATAACTCGTCATTTCAAAAATACTCATGTCTGCAACCCTCTACAAAATAGTAATAAGCTGGTTTGTCTTGCAGGAGGGTAGGACTCCCCTAGACCATTTGTCACAAGGCTCATGTAGTAAAAAGTCAAGAGAATTGTTGAACCATCATTTAGAAGAGCAGAGAAAGCGAAAAGCGATTGAAGCATGCAGTGAAACTGAAGAAAAGATGAAGGAACTCGAAAACGAGCTCTCAAAAATTGTGGGTTTGCAGGAGCTCAAGATACAACTTCAGAAATGGGCCAAGGGGATGCTTTTAGATGAGAGGCGTAGGGCCCTTGGCCTCAAAGTTGGCACCAGAAAGTCCCCTCATATGGCATTTCTTGGCAATCCTGGAACAGGTAGGTAATTAATACTCAAAGAAGACTAGAGTAAGATCAAAACATGTGGTTTTAATTTGTTGTTGTTGTTGTTGTTGTTACTACTTTCGAAAGGTAAGACTATGGTAGCCCGAATACTCGGAAAATTGCTTCATATGGTCGGCATCCTACCGACGGATAAGGTAACCGAAGTACAGAGAACAGATTTGGTTGGCGAATTTGTAGGTCATACTGGTCCAAAAACCAGGAGGAAGGTACGTCCCATGCCTTATAGCCTATCTTTTGAAGTCATTTGGAACATGACATTAATGTAAGGATGCCATCTGTGAGTTGCAGATCAAAGAAGCAGAGGGGGGAATCCTTTTCGTCGACGAAGCCTACCGACTGATACCGATGCAGAAATCAGACGACAAGGATTATGGTTTGGAAGCATTGGAAGAGATCATGTCTATCATGGACAGTGGAAAAGTAGTAGTCATATTTGCCGGTTACTGCGAGCCAATGCAGCGCGTAATAGCTTCGAATGAAGGATTTCATCGACGGGTGACTAAATTTTTCTACTTTAACGACTTCAGTTCAGAAGAATTAGCAAAGATTCTACATATCAAGATGGATAATCAAACGGAGGATAGCTTGTTATATGGCTTCAAGTTGCATCCTGCTTGCACCATCGAAGCCGTTTCGGACCTGATCGAGAGAAAATCGCGAAAAAAGCAACGTAAGGAGATGAACGGTGGTTTAATTGATCCAATGCTGATAAATGCGAGAGAGAATTTGGATGGTAGGCTCACTTTCGACTGTATAGACACACAAGAACTACTTACTATTACAATGGATGATTTAGAAGCAGCCCTTGGTTTGGTAACACAATAATATTCAATTTCAAAAGCCCCCTTGATGCAATCTTAGTGTGGTGATGAAGCTCATTTTTTTGTTTTCTCATTGTATTATTGTATTTTGATGATTTGTGATGTTTTCTTTTTTATGTACTTCACTTTATGTGCTTTTCTTTCTTTCTTTCTTTTGATTATTTTTATGTTGAAAATAAAATTTGGTAATATCATAAATTAGTTGTGAGCAATTGTTTGTTTGTAATAGCTTGATGGTATTTTTGGTGTATGTATAACATCATCCTTAAGGTGGTGTTATTGTTATTATTGAAAAATATATTTAATTGAAGAACACCAATTTTACCAAATAAAATCTCAAAATCAAATTGTAAAATTTGGATCCATTATTGCACGACTCTCATTAATGGCCGAAGACTAGAGACAAATACTAAATTTTAATCCGAATTAATAAATAAATAAAATAATAATAAGGCATAGAACAAATTGGATTTTCACTCCACTATTTACAATTTATAATCTAGAGTAAATAGAGAAACATAGTTTTGAATCTTGCAACACAAGGAAACCAAACAAATAAGCAGCAATAACAAGGTATAAGAGGGTGTCATGAGTTGGGGGCTTTCCTATTCAGATACCCCATTTATGCAAGATTTCCTTCCACATTTTGTTTCTTCCGACTTTTCTCCTCTGTTTGCAGGTGTTAGCCTAGCCATATCCCGATTTCAAGTTATGCCGAAACCTCGAGTCGAGATAAACCGTCGAGGTCTAACAAACGGACCAAACCCTCTACTATTCATAGTTGTGCTCAGTTTGGGGATGTTCTTAGCCTTCAAAAGCTTCTCCAGGATAACCCCGGTCTTCTTTGCAATCAATTCTTTTACATTAAATTTGAAAGATTCTCATATAGAGTAAAACTCATAATTCCTTTGAAAGCAAGTATTGATATGGTAGTGACTTCTAATCTACATATAGATTAAATAGGAGGGAAAGAAAAACTGCGATTGTTACAAGGAAAGAAAAAGGTTAATAGACCTTGAAAAAAATATAAACATACAAAACATACGAACAAAAAACTGCGATATCCATGATCTACCGAGAGGTAATGGGTTCAAATTTCCCATAAACTTTTTTTTTTTAAAAAAAACAACAAATCAGCTACAAGTCTGTCTACAACAATGAACATCATGCATAAGCTAAACTGATGCAGGAATGAAAACAATATGCTTGTGGAGAGGGGAGGATCTTAAATGTGCAAATACAAAGAAATGAACTGTGGTAAATGAATATCAAATGCAACTAAATTTCTGATTAAGCTAACCATAAAAGCCTTTGAACATTGGGGGCCATATCTTCTCCTCTTATATATTAAATAAACTATAGGCAACAAGAATCGGTAGGTTCGCTAGACTATCTCTTTCAACAAGACGGAGACGACGAATCTGATGTGTTGTTGTCTTTCGGACTCGGAGAAGAACTCGATCCTCTCATTTTGATGTCTCCAGTCGGTTGCTGCTGAAGCTGATGCATCTGATGGTACTGAAAATGTTGCTGTTGTTGCTGCTGCTGCTGCTGAGAGTGGATTTGAAGTTGCTGAAACTGCTGAGCAGTTAACAAAGTGTGCATTGCTTGATTGTTTGGGTAAAATGGTTGGCCAGCTCCAAAGGAACCAAAGTTAGACATTGATCCACCATTTGGGATTGCTTGCCCAGTCAATATTTTCAAATGTTGAATTTCCTCCTTGAGTGCTTCATTAAGAGCTGTCAAAAGAGAGATGCTAATAAAGATGGGGCCCCACAAGAAACTTATTTAATCTCAACATGTTTCCTTTTTATTAAAATTAAAACATACTTTCCATTCAGATAATGAAGAGTTGCAAAAAAGCTTCAACAGAAACTATTACATAACCAAACCTGTCTCATTTTGGGACTTGCAAAAGGTTAAAGCCAAAATGTGAACAAGAAAGAACTCTTCATGTCAAACTATATGCTTGTAATTCAATGCACTTTTAAACACTTATTTCCTAGTTTAATGAAACATATGCTTTCAATGAAACAAACCGAAGAACATAAAAAAAGTCCACGCCAAGTGGTCAAAAATCTAATATGCTATGCTAAATGTAGTATAGTAGTTACCAATTTAATGGTTTTATTTTGCAGAGGCACACAAATTTCGAGCATCAAGTGTGAAGGAAGGAAATATAAAAGCCTAAAGCACAATCTTCCGCAATTCGGGAACACTCCATAACCAATCAGGCTCGAAGGTTTTTTTTTTAGATGCCAAAATAGTGTGGACCATCAATAAGATGTGCAGTGAAGATGCTAAAATTAGAAAGCAAAACATGCAAGTTGGATCTCTCAAGTCTCAAGTCATTTAGGACTGTGGATTGATCTCTCAAGTACAGTGCTTTTAAAAGCTAAGGCGCAAAATAGCCTACTTTAGGGCTTAGGTGCAAGGCGCAAAAAAGTGGAATTTTTTGGGAGGCGCCCAATATATAAGGACATTTATTATGAAGAAATAGCATAGTTGGAATAGGAATATTTTTTCAAAAAATACTCTAAGGTAATAAAAAGATTATAAAAAAAAAACCATAAATGCAAAAAAAATTGTGTTTAGGGTTGGTAAAACTATTTTTTTTTTACAATTAATCAAAGGATGACACACGCCTTTTTCACTTGAGGCACTCAAGGTGCAAGGCAAGGTGCTAGATCTGCGCATTGAGCCTAGGCGTGAACCTAAGCGAGCCTTTTGAAACACGGATCAAGTATGACCTCTTCAGCAAGAGAGATGCCAAATGTTTACTTGAAGCATATAAAGCAACTTCCTATGTCTACAAATGTAAAAAATGTGTATAACTTCCAAGTTCCAACAACTACCTACATTTACTTAATAATTACAGAACAAAGAGTTTATAAGAGAAAACAACCAGAAAAATGGAGTCACCTTAAGAAAATAAAATTACTAAGGTTCTTACCATCTTGCAGGTGAACCTGCTGCTCCATTGTCTGCAACCTCAGCTTCAGTTCACTATTCTCAGCAGTAAGACCGTTTGTGTCTCTCTGATAGCAAGAAATAAATAAGTAAGACACGATATCTATATAAAACTGAAATATAGAGCAAATAAGATATGAAATTATAAATAGGCATAAAAAATTATGATCAAATGATCAGTTGTGTGATATCCACCTGTAAGAGGGTTAACTGAGCAGATAAAGAAGTTGCCTCTGTTTGCAGAGTCTGAACTTTACGTTCAAGCTCAGCGATGTATCGCATCTTTCTTTCCTTTGACCTAGCAGCTGATTGTCTATTTGCCCATATCCTATTCAATGCACAACAAAGGAGATTACTAACAAACTTTCATGTTCATTGTTTTCATTGGGAAACTAAGTGAACGTAGTAATTGAAGGGCACAGAGCAAATAATCTCTAACAAGAAAAAGTTGGGTAAAATATACTTTGAATAGAGAGGTTAAGGGAGTAAACAGAGTAAAAAAAAAAAACCCTCAAGGCTCTTCAAGATAAGAGAGCACCAAAGGCAATCTTTTCTTCTTCTTTTTTTAATTCATCAAAGAAATTCTAGATAGTAATTTTGTTGTTCTTTTTAGTACTTGGGGGTTGAGGGAATCGAACCACATACCTCTTGATTGTTAATAATACATACAGTGTATAGCTATGTCCACTTTGGCTCTAAATAGAAAAAAAAAATAGTTTATTTTGATTAAAAACAAATAAATTTCATCAAAAGAGATATTACAAAGAATATTGACCATACACAATCAAAAGACAAACGATTTGGTTGCCACCCATCCTCCTATGTTCCATGATTATAATTTTGATGTACCGATTAATAGTAGGAACTTGGAATTCTTTTTTGTAACTGGCATCTTGCCCCTTTGTAATTTCATATCATTAATGAAATTGTTTCTTATCCCAAAAAACGATGATGTACAACATGAAGAGGCCCCCGAGTTTATACACAAGTTCAAAAGTTGCACAGTAAAAGATTACACTAAATCTAATGTCAAAGATTGACAAAAAATACCATCATACATTTCTTGAAATGTTAAATTAGCATAAATTGTACAGCAACAATAATTCTAACTAAAACATGAGCAAGATTTATAGCAAAACAAAACAACTTTCAAAATCTGTATTGGATGCATCATAAAACAACCCATTATCAGTTTCTTTTCATGTCAAACACACACACACAAAAAGAGTTCTGAAGGAATTATACCTCTTTGCACGTTTGGGGTCAATTAGAGCAAGCTCAGCAAGCTTAGAAGCTGACATAGACTTCTTAGCATCCGCCGCAGAAACATCTTCCGACCCCGAGACAAGCATCTCAGGCTTGATGCTATTCAAGCCATCCATGGACTGGCTATGCTGGTGCCTAATTCTAGGCCTCTCCCTCAAACCAACAGCAGCATCATCCTTAAAACTTACAGCTCCAATTGCAGATACAGGACTCGATTTCACTTCTAAACCATAAGACGTTTCGCCAACTTGACCAGCAGAGGTTGCAGTAGAAGAATTGAATTTATCCATGTCAAGGTACATGGACAACAAATCTTCCTCGGTATCATCTGAAAAGGAAGGCCCATCAGCACCACCAATGACACCAAGGTCACTATCAAAACAAATATCATCAGGAAGGGTCAGAATTTCTGAATGGGCACGTCTATGACCAATATTCCTAGGTGGGTTATCAGGCATTCGGCTAATATCATGGCTGAACCGATTGGAATCACGGCCGAATTGGCCCGAATCGGACGAATTCGGGCTCGGAGCCATTGGAGGAAGCGACACTGAACACGAAGTAACCTCAGATTTTGCATTGAAACTGGTTGCAGATGGGGAAAGAGCCGAGTAACGGCTCGATGGGGGAGGAAATCCAGAAGATTGGATTTGGGGTTTGTCTTTCTCCATGAATTAAAGAAACCCTTGTAAAGCAAATACACAATACAGAAATCCCAATCCACAAAACCCCTCAAACATTCAAACAAAGCTACGAAATGGGTGTTCGAGAAAACGAATCAAAAGCACATAAATCCCCCAAGTCACAAAATCCCTCGAACATTCAAACAAAGCTCAGAAATGGGTGTTCGAGAAACCGAATCAAAAGCACAGAAATCCCAAGTCGCAAAATCCCTCAAACATTCAAACGAAGTTCATAAATGGGTGTTCGAGAAATCGAATCAAAAGCACAGAAATCAAACACACATTACAAATCAAGTGGTAGAAATGAAAAGAAATAACGCAACACAACCCAGAAAAAAGTGCAGAGATTGCAAGAAAACGAAGGTAAAACCAGGAATCGAAATCGTGAGCGGAATCAAAATCAGCAATTGAAAGAACAGTGAAGAGAATTTGGGGAATGGAAGAGAAAACGAAATGGGAGAAATGACAATTTGGAAGCTATAATGGAAGAGAAGGACAGCTGTAGACTGGGAATCGGGTCCGAATTTACGCAAAAGTAAATCTACAATTTCTATTTTAAAATAGTAATAATAATAAAGTGGGTTTACAAAAGAAAAAAGATAATTGTCCTCTTGTTTTTTATTAAAATAAATATTTATAGCATATTGGTTTTTTAAATTTTAAATAAATATTTAAGTTATCTTCATCTTTTAAAAATAAAAAATTAAATTGTTTTGGTTGAAGAGCATCCTCCGACACTTTGACCGAATATTAAAGAGTACATTAAATGCTTTTGAACTTTAGAATATCTATTTTTGAGTTGGGAGTTAATATATATATATATATATGTAATTGTCCGAGTCAGCTAGCCGTCTGATCCAACAAATATTTGGATGTCAAAGAAACTTATAAGTATTAATTTAAAATTAATTCCTAGGTAGGTGGCTACCATGAAATTTGAACTCATCAAATTATGCACCCCAAAGCCCTGTATGACCAATTGGGATGAACATATTCAATTTTAATCAGAGTCCAAATCTAGAAATTATATTTTTTTATCTTAAATTGATTATAATTTATATTCCATCATTGTGTTCCAAAAACGAAACATTTTCACAATCACATATCAATAGTATTCAATTTTAATCTTCGTATTAAGTTTTCTTTTTTATTTATTTTAAAAATTAAATGTAGGTAAAAATCAAAATAACAATTTCACTGCTATATTAAAATTTAAATTAGTTTAATTATTGTTTTAATCAACAATTGGTTATGCCACACATTTTTTTTTTTTTTTATTTCAAAAAATAAAATAAAATATTATTAAAATGTCAAAAGGTGAAATTATTTGATTTTGATTGGAGAAGCTACGGTCAATATATTTTCTAAACTTGGTAGGAATACATTTTACCTGTTTTAATTATTCTCATTAATAGTATTTTAATTTAATGAAATGGAAACATATTGGACCAAACACTTGCGTAGATCTAAAAGATTCAAGACTAAGTTTATCCAACAATAATGCCCTTTTAATAAAAACTTTAATCGTCAAATATTCTATATCAATAACTTGCATATTTCAATTCTTCAACCCCAAATATCGATATTATACTTGAAAAAAAAAAAGGCTTATCAATTACTGATACAATATTTAAAGCAGTAACATAAGGTAAAAACCTATCACAAGGCTCATGAGGTCATTTCAACTTGAATTAACAGTAATAATTATCTACCTTTAATACACAATTTTTTATTAATTGTTTACACATAATTTTTCTGAAAATATCCATCGACATTCACATTTTATCCATAATTCCATCTATATTACCATTCATGCATTCAGATGCAAGGTCAATATATAAATATATATATATATATATATATATATATATTTTTTTTTTGAAACAAGGTAACCACGCTCGTCCCTAGGCCAGGCACCGAAGACATCGAAGGAGTATGTCACAAGTGAATTTCAAACCTGAGACCTTGAAGGGATCATACCTTCAAGGTCCAAGTCTTCACCCACTTTGACACCCCTTGTATATATATATATATATATATTTTTTTTTTCATTTTTTTTTTCATGCATCTAATAATATTTAAAGCTCACACTATAACAGTCACCTTAAGCAGATGATCTTACAACATACTTCACAACACAATCAATCAGCTAGAAGCAAATATGGTTGAAGATCTTCCACAGGAAAAATGACATTAAAAAAACAAACTTTACAAAATGAGTAAGTTGAGGTGCAAATGTGTAAATAATTCAAAATCTTTGTACATTAGAATTTAGCAGTCAAGATCAGAAGATGTAGTCTGGAACCTGGAGAGGAAACTTAGCCACTACAGCTTCAAACGGGCTGCCTTTTGGATGTGTCAAGCTGTTCACGATTAAGAAAAATGGCAGAACTTAGCAATATCGATGTATGAGTTTACTCGAACAAACGTCCAAGTATCCACGAATACACGTCGAGTTGGGTCGAGTTCGAATAAATTGAAACTTTTAGGACTCATGAAATAAGTTGGGTGAAGTTCGAATAAATTGGGAACTTTGTAAAATTAGTTGTTTCATTTATTCCAACAAAATTGGCTTGATTTGGTTTAGTTCAGCCTCACTGTTCACTATTATTATTTTTTACATAAGGTAAGATTATATATGTATAACTATTTCAATTGTATTTTTCCTTTTTAACCATCATTCAGTGGTCAAGAAAGTCTCAAGTAACTAAGAGGTAATGTGTTCAATTCATAGTGACCGCCTACCTAAGAATTAATTTCCTACGGGTCTCCTTGATATCTAAATGCTTTAGGGTCATGTGATATGTGCCGTGAGAATATTTGAAGTGCGTGTAAGCTAGCCAAGACACTCACAAATATCACAAATTGTATTTTGCCTTTTAAATCTTCTACTCTCCTAACAAGTTCTGGAAAAAAAAATCCTCGGAGTGAACTTTTTCATATGAAAATTGATATTAAATTACTTGTCGTAAGTTAAAACGATATAAAGATTCAAAAACAATAATAGGAGGGAGCTGGGGGAGAAATTTTTTGTTTATGTTTTTGTTTTTTTGTTAAGAAACAATTTCATGGGTGAAACTAGAAAGCCCAACAGTTATGCATGGATAAGGTCCACCAAAATCCACAGTTATGAATAGAAACAAAATGGGAAAATAGATCATATCTGAAGTACCTTCCAGGAACAAATGTGAAAGAGCCCTCGATCGAGCCCACAGAGGAATAAAGCGATGAGCAGCTTTCGTAGACGAATTCTTCTTCTCCCGGATGCAAGAGGGGATACTGGAAAGGAAACAACAAACCACAATGGAAGAACAATGAAGAGAACACATTTGTTAAAAGAAAGGCTATTTTAATTTCATACCAAGCTGAAAGATTCTTTGTAAACTACAGGTGAATGAATTAAGGAACTTTGAGCTCCCTCCACTAATTTGCCATTTCAAAAGTTAGGGGGAGATCTTTTAAAGCAACAAGATTAAGGGTTGGTTTGGAATGACTTTCCGAGTGCTTTTTTTTTCGAGTGCTTAAAACAAGCTTCAAGTGTTAAAAAGAATTTGTTTTTTTAAGCATTTGAAAGTCAGTTTCAAAAAAAGCCCTAAAGTACCAAGTACATGGCTTTAGATTTTCATTCCTAAGCAATTCCCTACTGTAGACTTAAATATCCATGAGCTGACCAACCATCTCAAATTTCAAAATATAAACCCCAGTGACAAAGGTTTATCATTAATGAGTCTTCAAAAATTTCATATTGCCACCTTCCAAACATTTCTCACAATACATGCTAAGGTAGATCCCTTTTAATATGGCTCTCAATCACATCAAACTCTGCAGATCCCTTTTTCTATCCAAATCTCATATAGGGTTCTTCGCTCTCCGCCATTGGGGATTCATTGAGGAAAGACAAATCCTCCAAAGAAGCCAGTATCGAAGAAAGGGATTATAGGATGGTACCCTAGTGCAAACCTACCACAGAGGCAAATTGAACCTTCGTTGGGTAATGTCAGCTTGTTCAAGTATAAGGACTAAAAAGAACACTGAAGCAGCCCGACAAACTCCTTGGGATACATCTTCACTAATTAAGGTCCCTGTTGATTCTGTTCTTTTACCTATTTCCCACATTAACCCTCTGTTTTCTATCCAATTCATGGGGCCTACACTAATGACTCTTTGCCAATTGTCTTCTCCGTTGGTCCCGCGACATATGACATTATCCAGCCCCATTACCTTCACCCCTTCTTCTTGACCATATCCCCATCTCCATAAAAACCCCTTTACCAGATCCCTTGTCCTGTTGGGTGTTCGGTGTTCTAACCACTTTTCCGTTGACTTGTCCATTTCCAACCACTTTCCTGACTTTTTCCCATGTATTGAACCGGCCCCAGACCTGATTCCTCCACCCAACAAAACGTCCCACACATCTCGCACCGTCCTTGAACCAGTCCAGCTCCTCAAAATAACTGTTAGCATTGACAATCAGAGTCCTTCGTTGCCGGTACTAAGCATTCCATAAGCCCCACGATTAATTTTTTGGATAAGAAACAATTTCATTATAAATATGAAATTATAAGAGAAGGCGAAGTCCCATAAAGTTATAAAAGAGATCTTCAAATGTTAAGAAGGGTATCATAGCTATACTTATAAAAAGGGGGGATTGTTTAATCCAAGTCTCCAAGATGCAACCGAATTTGTGATATTGTCTATTAACCCCCACGATTACAATGGCACAAACAAATTATCCAACTCCTATCCTTCCACTACAAGCTCTTTCTCCATTCTAACCCTGCCCCGGCTCCTTTCAATTATCCCTTTGTCATCAAGTCCCTTTCCCTACGGACTATGCTGAATTCAATTAGCTGCATATGGCAAGAAGGATAAGTAACAAATGGTTAGGGATGCTAATGCATTGGTAATTAGGCATAGGACTTAGCTTGTTTCTAAGAGATTTTACCGAGTATTTGGCGTTGTGACAACCACCATTAGGTTGTTTTAACCTTTACTGTTTGAAGGAATTGCCCTCTTTAAAAACTGGATATAACCATAAATTTCTCTGTAGTTAGTAAATAAGAGGTTTTATGTTATGACAAAAGCTCCTAGTTATGAATATTCCTTTTGTCAAAGCTATTGATGGCCTTTAAAAGGCCACTAACGCCAGGTATTAACATTTGATAACCTCTTTTCTCCAAGGTAATTTTTTTGGTCCAAATCAAATGTCTCTTAGTTCTACACATTCATATGATTTCACTTCTCATTTATATTGATCACAGGTTGAGGCAAAAATACTTCCTTAATTTAGTCAACCATTGATCAGTTGCACAACGAATTTCCTCTCAAGGATTTGAGAACCCTATACTATATGATTGACATTCAAGTCCAATTGTTGTGATTGGTCTAATTCTACATTAGACTACCGACATGCTACAATACTGATCTTATGTATCGAATAAGCTAGCTTCATGCCCCGCCTTGCGCCGCTGCCATTGTCATTGGTTACTGCTTGTTTGTTAGGGATGGTCCTCGCAATATCTAGTTAGTTTTTTTTTTTTTTTATCCGTGACTGTCTGGGCCAACTTGCATGCACCTTGACGGTTGAGTCTTGACCACTAGACCATTCTATAATGGTTTTGCTACACAGCTTGATATTTGTTTTGCTAAAAATAAACAATCTAGAATTCGCATACATTCATAAAACGTGTATAACTAAAATCATGGAGGCACACTCTTGTATGACTAAACGTTAGACCAATAAAAACACTCAATATTTTTTGTGAAAATATTAATGCTGGGAACCACAGTTCCTGAAATTTCAGTAAGAACGATAAATAATGAAATTACCTTTCCAATAACAGCCTCTGCATTAACTCTAGAAACCACAGAATTATTAGCTTGGATTATCCAGTGTCGAAAATGCAATTGGCATGAGCTGAATGTTATCCCATTTATGATGCAACCTTCATTCTGTAATGACATGCGGATTGAATATGTAAATAGATAATTTCCACCATTATCCAGAAGATTAGTCGACTCCGGGATAAAGACAGAAGAAGCACGAACCTGACGAAGCAAAATTACTCATAGGTTAGACATAAAAACGAAAACTGATGTTTACCTTGATGGTAAGTGCTAGAACAACATAATGAAAGAAAATCTTCCAAATAAAGTTTGCAAAAAAACATCTAGAAAGATGGAACCCGTGATAAAGAATAGTAATAGTATAGATGATACATTTCTTTTAAGCTCAGAACTGATTAAGAAACTTGAGCCCATTTTCTGTTACGTACTTAATAGGTGCTCTCCATACGAAGTAGGCAGCTCATGTTTTTTTTTTCAAGATCCAATCAATATAAAGACTTCCATTGGTCCTTACTGTGCTGGATGGAGCCATGGAACATAAAAGCAACTAAAGAAGCCATAATAACTAAAAAATACAACTTACACAGACACCATTGGTTATTGCAACAGAGCATAGGGGAGGTTCTTCCGGAAAATGAGATATGCTTCTAATGTTGTCAGTTTCACGGAGCTTGATAATACCATTTTCTAACCGACGAACATGCTCTTCTAGCCATAATAACACCGCATCTTGTTGTTGTTCTGCATCATAATCATGCACTGAATTTATCAATGCGGCAGGCACACACGGCATCATTTCCCCGTCTTCCCGAAGATTCGCAGTACCCACAAAGAGTTTACCAGAATCACAATTAAGGAGAAAAACCTTCTCAATGAGTGTAGAAGAGGAAGCTACAACAATGAATTTGGATCTCCGTGAGAAACCAAGGTCTCGAGTGATTGATTTTGTTTCAGAGATCACCTGTCTTAAGGGTAGCATATAAACATTAACTGTCCGGTTATAGAAAGTGTATCCCCCTATTATACCAAATGGAAAGCCTTGAATACTATCAACATATCTTCCTTTCAACTCTTGACCATCATGAAAACGGTAAAGGATCCTCGTCGGAAGAGGTAACTTGACCTTCAAAGTATTCTCCAATTCTTGAATGTTAGCTTCTGATGCACCTTCCCCAAGTGTCACCAGGGCCTCTGGAAAATTTACACTCAACCAGTTTTCGAGTCTATCCCAACATCGCTTAACTCGCTTGACTAGAGGCCAAGGATACATACCAAAAGCCGTGCGCCATACTTGATAAGTCTCCTAGAAGAGAGCGAGAGAGATCAGATATGGAAAACTGGTATTTGAAAACATCATTATGCACAATGATCAAAATGAACCATAAGCAGGCATAGCAAGGGAAGGCACACTAGATGAATACCTACCGTATCTAGTGTTTTAAAAACGCGATAAAAAAGGCTCCAGACTCAATGTTGGCACCTCACCTTGGAAAAGCGAGGTGATGATAGAAAAGCCCATGAAAAGCATGCGCCTTGAGGGCTTTCTTATTTACTCGTTTTTCTCTATTTATTTTTTAAATTTCAAATATAATCAACAATTACTCCAAAGTTTTATAAATTAAAAAATAAAAAGTAAAACCAAATCCTGGCCTTAATTGGCAATCCACTTTTTTTTTTCTTTCTAATTATCACCACGGAAGAGTGAATGGAGATGAATATGTATATAGTGACTATAAGTTTGATTATTAGGGCTTTAGATTTTTATTCGAAATTAATATTTTAGACCCAGTTTGATAACCATTTGGTTTTTTGTTTTTGGTTTTTGAAATTTAAGTCTGCTATAACAACTATTTTACCATATATTTTTTCTTACTTGAATATCTACCTCTCACCTATATTTGTAGAAACCAAACTTAAATTTGAAAACAAAAAAAAGTAGCTACCAAAAGTTTGTTTTTGTTTTTAAAAGTTGGTTAGTATTCACCTACTTTTTTATAATGAATATATTGTAGGAAGGGTGGAACACATTGTAGGAAATTTGAGTGAGAATAGACTTAAATTTCAAAAACCAAAAACAAAAAACCAAATGGTTATCAATCGGGGCCGTAACGTTTCATGTTTTTTTTTCTATGCATTGTGCGCCTTGAATAAAAAAGGCCCGCAACTTTTGTGAGCGATGAGCCTCAGGCTCCAAAGTTGCAAAGTGTGCCTTAAACATATCCATATCTCAATAGGATTACAAACTTTGAACAAATCCATCAATCAATTGAATTAAGCATACCAGAACAGTCCATACTTCAAAAATCAAAGCAGATACAACATGTAAATCAAGACGCCAATCAATATCCTAAAAATATACATCAAAATCCAGCAGCCACTATAAGGGATTAACGCAATTTAAGAACGCGGAAAGATGAAGCGAAGGGTCAAACCTTGAACGAAGAAATTGGGTTCCCCAAATGATCAATTGGGTCGGTGAGGGCGAGGTCGTGGTTGCAGAATTTCTTCCAGAGAGACTCATCGGAGGCGGAGGACCGGAATTTGCGGCTGACACAAGCGGCGACGGCGGAATCTTTAGGGCTTAATTTCGCGAAAATCAGGTGAAGCGCAAGATCGGCCACCGCCTCCAACCCCATACCCATTTTTTAGAACAAAAACAAAAAAAAACCTAGCGTCTTCTTCTTGGAGTCTGATACAGAATCTGAGCTTCATTTTCCAAACATTCTCAAAGCTTTCCTTTTCGTTCGATGATAAATCAGTTCAACACTATCGTTACAATTTGATCAAAAATTGATAATTACCTTCTTTTTCTATATATATTTTTAAAATAAAATCGGAGAAAAAAATTACAAATATAAATTAAACGATAAATACTCACAATTCTATTTTTCTCTAATTTAGACTCAAATTTGTAATTTTAAAACTTTTTCAAACAAATTATAATTATAAATTTATAATTTTAATTTTAAAGGTTTTCAAACAAATTGTAGTTTTAATGATATAAAATATTTATTTGGAAAACCTTTTCACCTAAGTGAGTAATTGATTCTAAATTCCAATACATGGAACTTAAAAGACAAAGTACTTAAAGTTGAAATACAGTTAAAAGTATTGATTCTTATATATAAAAACATATCAAAACTTCACCCCAAACTTACAAATTTAAAAGCTATTTTTTTCATATTGATTTCATTCATTTAAATATCTTTTTATTATTTATAGAAATATTTAACAATATTTACATTCTATTAATTTTTACCAAATTATATTCAATTCACATTGTTTGTTTCTTAAGAAATTATATTATATAAACTTTTTTGTCACAAAATAATTTTAAATATAAATAGAATTTTAAATATTTAGATCTATAATTATAAATAAGTTTTCATTTTTTTTATTTTTAGAACAATATTTATATTATTCATAGATTATAGTAGTAGGGTAAATTTGACTGAATTTAAAGAATTTGATGACAATTTTAGTCACAAGTAGGGGTGGATTCACATGAAGAATTGAATATTATTGGGTTAAATAAAAAGAGATGGAAAAGACGGGGTCAATCTCTATAATAGTAGAAACTTGGAAGGCCAATTTGCAATTACCCATAAGTTTAAGCCCTAAACTTCCCCTCTCTTATGGATGGAGATTTCGATTTTTCCCCTTTCGTGAAATCTGGGTCCAAGCCATTGTTATGCTTTCATGTATGTTGAATCTTACTGTTGCATGATTGTAGGATCTTTGGGAATATGTGTGTTATGTTGTTGCGAACATGTAGGTATTAGATTGTTGTCGATATGTCTTTTTCTGTTACGAGCATGTTGCATTAGATCATAGGATATTGTGAATGCTCAATGTGTTGTAGAATGCTCAACATAACACTGTTTTCTGATAGGATGCATTGTATGTTTGTTTGATTGCTTGCTTGCCAACCTAGCCTACATGATGTACAACTTAGGCATATGAGACTTGGGTTCTTATGGGTTGTATGAGTTCCTAACTGTCGAGCGGAAGCGCGATCTAGGCTTCGACTTATGTATTGACTAATTCTTGGGCAGATATCTGCACTTGTAGATGGTAGAGATGACGACTTACTTAGCATCGTGGAGGAACCTGAATATGTTCCTGTTCGTCTCACCGTGCAAGAGAAACCTGTGAGATACTTGGGCGACTCTAGTGGTTTACACCCGAGTATTGAGGTGCTCTTCCTTTCTCGATTTAGAGATTGAGTGGTGGTTTTTCGAGTTTCGAAACATGGGCCAGTGAGACATCTCCTTGAGTAATCACGTGGTATGGAACATGTAACACAGATACTCGGGAGTTGAGATAGGTTCCAATTCCCTTTTGCATGCTATTTAGAGGTTCTTCCTTCGTTTAATGTTAGCTGCAAATTTATATCAAAGTTGCAGGTGAGTACATGATGGATGGCCGAGATAGCTGAGGATAGACCTAGGGGATGTGTATATTGCGTCAATCTTAATATATCTTTACATTTCAGTTTGAAGTTGTATTGTGTTCTGTTTTGCACAAACTTTTTGTAATACCTTAGTTTAAACCACTATCTCGTGTTTTACCTGTTTTAACTACTTTGATAGATTATTCGTTTTGGTTGAAACTTATGTTTTAATTTGGAAGAATTTTTTAAATGTTCATGTTCTATTTTTTAGGTGTGGGTTTTTCCCATATTTTATGGGAAATTTTGCCAAAAAAGTTACAGCTTTTTCATACATGTTAGTAACTAACTCTGTAGTATAACTTTACGCTTATGAGTTGAATTGTTACATGTTTAATAATGTGTGTATTTCGATAGTATTTAATTTTTTCACCCATACAAGACTTTTCTGACATATAAAGTTTTTAATTATACTCATAAAATAGAAGGTGATTAAGATTTTTCATATTATATTGTTCGTTCGCATAAATCATAATATACATCATGCATCATATAATGCATCATATAGAACGAGTATATATTATATAAAACTTCAAAATATATGTGCTAAAAACCTACCACAAACTTCAAAATATATGTGCTTTAAAATTCTACTATAGAAAATAGCATCAAGATTATGACCCACTTCAAAAAAAATATAATAGATGGTAGTATTTATGTAATTAGGCTGTGTATAAAAAGCTATATGTGTAGTTAAACCTAAAATAGATACAAAACGCAGGGTTTTTAAAAAAAAAAACAATAATATATATTTTTTTAAAGTACATTATTAGTCCATAAGTTTGGGATTCAATTTTAATTTGATTTTTAATTATGTGATCCAAAATGATGATTATATTAATTTTAAATTTTAATATATTTAATAAGTAATTATTTTAGATTTTAAAAATGATCATCATGTAAATATGTTTAATTTTGTAATTTTTACTTTTTTATACCAACTAAGCTCAAGATTTAGCTCACAATCTATAAATAGTTCTCTTTCATAATTAAAAAGGTTGGAAATTTCAAATGTAAAAGAAAAAATTCATAAAAAGTAAAATTAGAAGACCGAAATCTATATACGAACACAAAAAAATTTCAAAATTGTATCTAGAATCTTATGATTCGTGATGCTGATGTTGAACTCGTATACAATCAAACAATGAAATCATTGCGCTATTGACCCATTTGGTAAAACATTACTTATTCGAAAACCAACTTTTTACCAAAAGATGTAAAAAAACATTTCAATTAATAATATATAAACAATAGCTCTATCTCTAGAATTAGATTAGTAGCTCAAATGTACCATCGAGTAATATTTCAATTTAAATGCAATAAAGAAACTTAGAGGACAAAAAAAATCAAAAATCAAAAGACAAATCTGTAATTTTCTTAAAAATGGAAAGTGCAAAATAATATATACAAATAACAATTGTGGAGATTAAATTTATAATGTTGATATTGAACTGACTTACAACCAAAGAATAAAATTATTATGTCAATATAATTACTTAATTATTATTGATAAAAGCGTGCCACATTAAATAATAAAGATAAGCCAAATATTAATTCCAATCTTGAAATTGATATATGGTAGCCTAGCAGCAATTATACATGGTATGGTATGAATTGATAAAATTGATTTAATTATTATTAATATAATCTCATTGTTTGATTACGTAGACCACAAATTAATTGACATGATTTGGTGCCGTAGATTATATGTACACACTATGTATAGTATTTGAATTGCAACTAATATATATTTGGCAAAGAAAATCATAAAATATTTGGAAACTCTTAGGTATGATCATCGCTCTCAACCTTATCAATGTATACATATTAATCATGAGATCATGGATTTGAATTTTTATATTCTTAATTATTGTACTCTAAAAAAAGACCACTACCCCTTTAAGTCTTTTTTATTACTATTATTTTTTAGTTCAATCGAGATTTAAGAAATTCGAATCATGATTTTTTGGTTTATATATGAGTCTACACTAATATCACTAAGCTATTACTCTAATCGACTTTAGTTGAATCATTGTTTTTTTTTTTTTTTTTAAGTTATAATTTTAGTCTATAGACTATAATCTTAGTATAGAATCATAAATGGACAAATTTTCATTTTACATCGGACACATAAGTTTACTAGTATTTGATCGTGATCGTGTTCTCAAAAAAAAAAAAAAAACTAGTATTTGGTGGTGGTTATTATTATTTTCTTTCATAAAAACATGAGGAGTGGACATTCAATACCTTTTTTTTCAACAGTATTGAATGATGGGATTCGAACTCATGACTAAAAAATCATGAAAATACATTAATATTGTTGAAATATTATTTTTTTAGTATAAGTTGGGGGAGAGAGACCACAAACCCTATAAATAGGGTATTACTGCTCTAAAATAAATAACAATCAAATATTGAAATAGATCACTGGGTTAATTTTTTTTAGTTGTTATAATTAAATTACCTTAACTAGCCTTCTTAAGTTTTTGGGTTGATGGATAATTTAACCTAATTTTAACAGTTTTCTGAAAAGAAAAAAAAAATAATAAAAGAAAAATAAATGCACGTTAATTATTCTAAATACTTTAAATTTTCTTTTATTAGAATGTTGAATAAAATATTGAAAATCAACCCTCGTGAACTAGCTAGTGGTTAAAGAAGGTACTAATAATTCAAAAGGTAAAATTCCATTTACATCACTAACTACCTCCTTAAAAACAATTTTATATAAATTTTTTTAACATTTAAATGGTGTAAAGTTAAATTATTATATAGCCAACAGAGTAATAGCTCAACAGGCATCAATGTTCACCTAATGACATGGAGGTCATAGGTTCGAGTCTCCCCCACCCCCAATAATTGTAATCTCAAAAAAAAAAAAAAAAGTTAAATTATTATATAAAGAAATATATCTAACTTGATATAGACACTCTAAAAAAACATTATATGTAACACTAGTAGAAAATCGAATATCAATAGCAAACATAAAATTTGGATTTTTAAAAACACGGAGTATCAATGGTGGGCTTTAAAACATGCCATTAGTCACTATCAATGGCGGGCGTGCCAACCATTGATACTCCGCGCGCCATCGATTCTTTTCGATGGCAGTGGTATTAATGGCGGTTTTTTGTCCGCTATAGATACCTTTTTATGGCGAAATATGCCCATCATTGATACCCGATTTTCTATTAGTGTAACTACTTAATTAATTGTTATAACAATTTTGAAAGAAATCATATATGTTTATCTGATAGAAAATAATTGTAGTTTTATAACCTTTTGCAAGAAATAAATATTGTAACTTTTTGAAACAATATGGTTTCTTTCTTTTTTTTATAAAAAAAGTACAATCAAAATTCAACCACATCCACATGCCTCTTAAACATGTAACAAATATGTGTGAACTATGTTTCATTTTGACCAAATGTGTATATTTTTAAGTTTAAAACATAAATCAGATTTAAATGTATCATCAACTCAAAGGTTTAAGTTTAAATTATGGATGTGCTGATGTACTTAAAAAAGAGAAAAGTTTGCATGCATCCTAGACAGCATGCAACCATTCATGTGGCATAATCTGGACCATTAATTTTATTTTTAATTTTAATAAATATTTTTTTTAAAAAAAAAATTAACAGTTCAGATTATACCACATGAGTGGCTGCATGCTGCCTTCTTCTCCTAAAGAAACAAATATATGATGCAAGCAAGCTTCAAGTTCTATTTATTTTAAGATTGGACTTGGTCAAACCAAAAAAAAAAAAAAAAAAAAAAAAATCTGCCAACTCAGCTTTCCAATAAAGAGAGAAAGGACTAAGAAAGGTCAACTCAAACTTGAATCAATAAAAAAGAGCTTAATTGTATGCTATTTAATGCAAATAATGTGTGTGAAAGGGTCTGACATAAACAGACAAGAAACACTTGGGCCTCCACTGTAACAGTGCTTTCATTAAACCTTAATAATTACTCAAAATCATTGTTTGGAAATAGTCAAAGTCAAAGACAATAACAACAAAGTCGCATGGGAATAATATATTACACACACGTAGGAGAAAATCTATAATTATCATGACTTTTAAGATAACAAGTAATTAATTGTTTTTTTTTCGTCAAACTAGTGGAAAAAGGACTTGAAATAATGGGCGATTTTGTTTGATTTTGGTTGCAATAATCATCAATTGTGAATCAATTATATTTGTTTATAAAATCATCAAAGCTATGAAATTTATTTAGTAATGCTAACTAGATATCTTTTTTGGAATCATAATAAAAAAAAGTTTTTTTTTTTTAATCATTATAATATATAGTTGAGAAGACTCCAAATATATATTAACACATTTGGTGTATGATCATTTTAATAAAATTATAATGGTTTATTAATTAAACCTTAATGTGAAAAAAAGTTTAATTAAAATATATTTGAGTTTCATTCTATTGAATAATACTTGTTTTCTTTTCTTTTGAAGAAGTATTGAATAATACTTGGTTGCGTACATAGTTAGGGAATAAATGTGAAAAATATCTTTTCCTTGGTTATCAAGGATTAAATGTTAAGAGTAAAGAGATTCGACATATTCAAATGCAACCAATTATTATATCATTTAATGGGATAAGTTAAATAGTAAAATCTTTTGTATTATCTTCTGGATTTAAACTTTAAGACAAGCTAGAGTGTCTTACATATGTAATGAGACGAAACTCTAACTTTTTATTATCAAATAATAAAAAGAAGAAAGCGTCAATTATAACAAAGTAATAAAAAGAAGAAGAAAAAAAACTCAAAGTAATACGATGGAAAGTGACATTTTAACCCCCAAAGAAAAAAGAGGAAGAAAAAACAATAAATATTATTAGGTTAGACTTGATAACGCATCGCTAATTTCAATGTAGTTTTGCTTTAACACGTTTATTAATTCACAGCGTCACCAAACTTTTTACTATATTTGTGTGCTCTAAATTTTGAAACCTAACGAAAAACTAACTTTAATTAGGTAAATTTAAGTTTTGTCAAAAAAGAAAAGAAAAAAAAAGGTAAATTTAAGTCAATAACCTTTTTTTCTTTTTTTTCTTTTCTTTTTACCTTTCAAACACAAACTAGTTAATTAAATACATATTTCTCAACCTTAGGTTTCAAAAGTATGAGCTCAAATTCCATATACTTTTGAAATGCTATGTATGAATTCATGAAAAAAAGAATCTAAACAATGTTCTTTAGAAATGAATGAAAATGATGGTCAAATGGACCTTCAAAGGTTTGGTCTAATACTTTTATCGTCAAATTTGATCATTTTTGTCATACAAATGTAGTTATGAAAATGTTTTTTTTTCTTATATATTTTTTCATCTATCGCATTTGCTATTTAAAAAATTGCATTCACGTTTAACCTTTTTTTATCGTTTCATTCAAATAAACAAGTATATTTTTTGGTACAATAATAAATAATTTTCTTTTAGTTTTTTTTTTATATATAATAGAGAGTCGAGGGTTTCGAATAACCGATCTCGTAGTTTTTTTTTTTTTTTTTTGAAATAATAACCATTTATTAATCATAAAAATAAGTCATACACGATGTCATTAATATATCTAGATGTCATTGCACCATTAATCTTGGCATATATTTAAGACTTTAGCACAAAAAGTTGCACAAGTTTAAATTTTATCATTCTTATTATAAAAAATTAAAATGTCAAAATTGTAGTGAAATAATTTAAATTTTATCATTCTTATTATAAAAAATTAAAATGTCAAGATTGTAGTGAAATAATATTTTTCAAACATTTGTTTGTACTTTATAAAAGGACAAAAACGGTAGGTTTAACTAAAATGTACTACTTTCACATCTAAATTTGATAATTATTTAATTTTTGAAAATTAAACCTATAAATACTATTTTAATATATAATGTTTTTTAGTTTGTTATCAATTAGTTAATAAAAGCACTAGCTGAGCATATTAGTGTAACTAGTAATATATAATATAATCTCTATCTCTCAACCTCCTTGAATTAAAAAAGAAAAAAAAAACAATTTTTACCAATAGTTTTTTAAAAAATTCAAGTAAAAATCTGAAAATTTTAGAAAAAAAGTCGCGCTCAATTTTTTTAAAATTTTTTCTAAAACACTTATTAATAATAATAATAATAATAATAATAATAATAGAGGAATTATATAAAAACACAAACATATTCAAAAAAAAAAATTACTATAAAAAAAATAGTTTTGA